>JAVTVY010054974.1:0-31841 GCA_036873755.1 Hanleya hanleyi | reverse complement strand
GTTTTGGTTGGAGGTCTTGTTACCGCAAACAAAAATGTTTACAATCATGGTGTCACAAGCGACATTTGCACCAAATGGAGTTATCCAGCTGATGGATGAGGGTTTTTAGGCCACTGCCTCCCTGGAAGGCGGTCTTCCTGCCAGGCACAAGACCTCACTACAATGGTTTGGGGAGGGTGGTGTGGTTCTAGGGTGAATTGTCTAAATACAGGGTCTCTCTACATAACCATATTCTTTGTATATACACAACAACGTGTGAAACGTACTTTGGGTTAAACGAAGAATATACGGTGTATCTTCCAACCAAAAACACCAACATATTCTAGAAGGGTCGCTCTATATATTCCCGTCGTCAAATTATTTAATCTGTGTACATTCACATCCTTGTAGGCCGATTCAAAATCCAAGATCACTGTCAATTTTTCCAGGTTCACAGAGCTGATGGCCGGCCTTTTCTCAAACCAAGGGCGTCGCTGCCCATGGTGCGTGCGGTGCAAACGCACTACCTTTTTGCCGGTGGTTTGGCAATAGGAAAATTATGTAAGATATAAACCCCAGTTTTGCATTAAAATATGCTAAATTGATGAAATGAAGCGTAAAAGATTCAAATTTTCGAGCGTTGGCATGCTACCGGAACCCCCCCCCCGGATGGTGAGAAATGGGAAATCAAGGGCGAATCTACAGGGCGGATGTGTGGGGGGGACATCTCCGGCAACAGTAGTATACAAAGCGTCAATTGAGGTAACTTGACCTCAGAAATTTGCATATGACCTCTGTGACGTCACGCGACAGCCAATCAGAAGCGAGTATTGTGATCACGTGGGGTGTGTGGATGGTGGTGGGTGGTGGGTGTAAGATGGCGGCGTGTGGTTGGTGGTGGGTGGTGGGTGCAAGATGGCGGCATGTGGATGGTGGTGGGTGGTGGGTGTAAGATGGCGGCTTGTAGAAAAACGTATAAAAAGAGTCGATTTTTAGGGAAAGGGTGTATTCATTGCACTACCTTGCGTAGCACTCTGACTTACCTGACCTGAACAGCCTGCCTGCCTGCCTCCCTGCCTGCCTGCTTGCTTCACCTTTAGCCAGTCATCCAGCCTGCTTGCCTACTTGTATGAGCTGTGGAGAACCTTTGACTATATTTCATTTTACCAGTGCAAATTCACCAGACTTTTACACCGTAGCAGTTACTCAGCAGCCTGAGCCCATAGTCATGATGAATTCAGCCGACCTAGTGACGCTTCAAAAGAACCGTGTTCGCCTCGTTGATGAGATGCAGCATGCGGCCGAATTATGTGATCTGCTTATGGACGATAACATACTCCTGAAACAGGGTGTCGAAGATATCATGGCGGAGAACACCCCTTCACGACAAAACAGAAAACTCATCGACGGTCTACTGCGCCGTGCCCCTATGCATTTCTAGCCTTCGTGGAGGCGCTGAAGAAGACGGGAAATGAAGAACTAGCCGACCTACTTGAAATTCCCCTTGTAGATGATGATATCTTAGTCATGGATACCACCGAAGAGCGTACAGCTAGCAAACGTACGCACACTACCCCAGAGAGTACACCTGCCAAACGCGCTGGACGACCCAAACGCCCCCGACTAACACCGTTAGAAATACCTGAGTCAGTGCTTGAGCAGCCAGTATCCCAGCAAGTGCCTGAGCCTGTGAAACAAGAGGTGCAACTTCCTATGTCTGTGCAGGATATCAATAACATTATCCAGCAAGCCTACCAGGCAGCCCACACGGACATTTGGGAGCTCTCAGCCTATTTAACTGTGAGTGTCAAAGACGAAGAAGTGCATTTTAATGCATCGGGCTTTAACGACAGACCCAGTAGGCATATTGCCATGACCTTAGACACCTGGCAAAAACTGGAGACCCTTGATTACGCCATCGATGCTGTTATTCGCGACCAGGGGAGTGACGAAGCGAAATTTCATGTGGGTGACGACATCTTTGTGAGCTGTGCCTATTTCAACGATGAGCTCCTCGTGCATATCCGTAAATGGAAAATGCGGTTAGATACGCAAGAGCGTGTACCTTGTCCTCAGGGTGTCACTTTGAAATTAACGGCGTGGCGGAAGTTGCAGAGTCTCGCAAGTACAATTCGTCAAGCTCTGGCTTACCAGGTGTCTGACTTTATTTATAAGAAGTACATCGACACAGTCCTGGATCTGATCAGACCTCGCATTCCACACTTGCGTATCCAAGAATGCGCAGGCTGTGAAAATAACAGTCCGATAGACAAGCATACGTGTGTGGACACTAGTGTACCCTCATACGCTATCATCACTGAGGCACTACAGACCGTGACCGAGACGCAAATTGCCCTGGCAGTGGAAGCTGCCTGCCCTCCCAAAATTCCACGTGAAGAGATTATTACCTACATCTACGTGCACCAGGGACGGAAAGACGATGATGAGTTCAAACAAGTCTTGTTGGCGAACTATTGAATAAGTGTTGAAAAACATTTACCGTATTCCTACACATTCATTGAAGTGGCTTGAGAGCGTATAATTGTATTAAAAATTCAGAGTTTTTTGTACTGTTAATTGTATTAAATGCAGAACTATTGAACAAGTGTTGAAAAACATTTACCGTATTCCTACACATTCATTGAAGTGGCTTGAGAGCGTATAATTGTATTAAAAATTCAGAGTTTTTTTACTGTTAATTGTATTAAAATTCAATACTCAGATATAATTGTATTAAAATTCAATACCCTTGTGAACACGTTCATTCTATTTGTGTTAATAAAAATAGTAGAAAATTAAAAAAATGCTTGTTAGTGTTCATTCTTTTTTTTCTTTTTTTTTAAATTTAAAAAAAAAACAAAAAAAAAATTCAACCCCGCTCTTCCTCCTTTCCCCCTCCCTCCCCCCTCCCCCCTCCCCCTTTTTTTCAATAATTTCAAAAAATTTGTAAAAAAATAGTAGAAAATTAAAAATGGTTGTTAGTGTTCATTTTTTTTATTTTTTTAAATTTAAAAAAAAAAAAAAATTCAACCCGCTCTTCCTCCTTTCCCTCCTCCCCTCCTCCTTTTTCAATAATTTCAACAAAAATTGTAAAAAAAATAGTAGACAATTAAAAAAATGGTTGGTAGTGTTCATTCTTTTTTTTCTTTTTTTTTAAATTTAAAAAAAAAAAAAAAAATCCGCTCTTCCTCCTTCCCCCCGCTCTTCCTCCCCTTTCTCCCTTTTTTCAATAATTTCAAAAAAATAGTAAAAAAAATAGTAGAAAATTAAAAAAATGGTTGTTAGTGTTCATTCTTTTTTTTCTTTTTTTTAAATTTTAAAAAAAAAATTCAGCCACGCTCTTCCTCCTTCCCCGCTCCCTCCCCCTCCCCTTTTTTTTCAATAATTTCAAAAAAATTGTAAAAAAAATTTTAAAAATTATTTTTCATAGGGAGTAGGATGATGGCAGCTGGTGTTAATTTTTTGTGCTTTTTCTTAGAAGTTTTCCCTTTCGGAAATATGGGGGAGCCCTGAAAAGAGCTTTTTGTTTTAAGTGTTACCACACTTGTTTTATGCGCGGTAGATTCTCTTTATTCCACCCACATGCTTCCTGCAGATTGGACACTTGATTTTTAAATGTTGTTCGCCTGCTTCAACGCAGTGGCACATGTCTCCTACACAGGTTAGCGTGACCCAACAATCTTTACAGATGCATAAATGCCCACACGGCAATACGGCGTACATGCTATCTTCGTCTGTACACACACTACACCTTGATTTGTTTTCTTCCTTACGTTACAAGCGTCTAGTCCGTCATTCATAATCCAGCCGTCGTCCATTAGAGAATATCCGCGTCCATAATCCAAAGACCTATTCCATTTCCATATAACAGTATTAGCACCAAATTCAAAAAGACAAAAGTATACATAAACATAGGCTTGTTTCCTGCAAGAGAGAAGCGGTCAACAATTTTCAATGATGCCGGCAAGACATCATGATGTTCCAAAATATCAAACCCGTATCGCTGATCAGTATTCTTAATCCATAATATTCGTTATAGAGTCGTCATCTAAAAATGATGTACCTCAGTCACGCTTTGATTGTGACTGTTCATATGAGTACCATGAGGATCTTGAAGTACATGGCTCATACGGCCCCTAGCCCCGGGTTAAGCGGAATTAGACACATGTTACGAAACGTAGCCCCATAGATCTTGCACGCTACGTTCGTATTTTGCTATCAGCATGCGATATGTATCGCCAAATTTGAGAAACTTTGAGTGGAGGCGCTTGGTGGAATAGCCCTGTTTTATAAGTTTCTGCAACAATGTTTTGTGACGTTGATTAAAATCGTCACATTTAAACACAGGATCTAGCAAATGCTACTAAGCGAGATATGTATACGCCATATGCAGGTCCCACTGGAATATTACTATCCAGAAAGGGATAGTTTACGATGTCGAAATTGTAATCATCTCTTTTGTCATAAAGTCGACGAGAGAATGCCCGCTTCATTTTTATAGAGATAGAGATCTAAATAAGATGTGCCTGTAGGGCTATCTGTAGTTTCCTTCAAATCCAGTGAAGGTGGATATATCCTTCACTGCGTCATTTATATAGCGATTATCCACAGCGAGAAGATCGTCTATATAGCGTTTGGTGAATGAGAAGGAACGGGCTTTGAATGGATCGGTTTTTGAAAGCGCCTGCATATAGTCATATTCATAAGAGAACAGATACAGGTCAGCGTCCATTTGATTCATGTCTTGTCTCATGCCGTTAATTTGCTCGTTGAGGCGGGTTACCTCGGCCCAAGAGCATGGTTGAGGTGTTGTTTGCGAAGCTGAAGTCGTTATAATCAGAGTTTCGGAAGCCGACGAGGTTATAGCCGTTGTATTTGTTGCAGGTGTATTACTATTTAACCATGCAATTTCTTCTTCCCCATCAGTTATATCGGTATCTTGTTCTTCTTCTATGGCGGCCATCCTGCTGATTTCTTGGTCTTGTTGTTGACTTCGTCTTATCAACCTCGCCTCTTCTGCTATTACAGCCCTCTGTAGCTGTTCCACTTCTTGTTCATTTCGCCGTATGTTGGTTTCGTCCGCAATAACCGGCTGCAAGCTTGTAATTATCGATATTCCACCATCATCTTCACTGGTAACCATCTCTCTAGCATCTCTAGGATCTCTAGGATCTCTAGGGGGGTGGTGAGTGAACAGTGGTCGTCTTCTTGTACCCATGATTGTATTTTGTGAATAAATGTCAACATACTACGCGTTATTTATAGTCTAGACGGCTGTGGTTGGTGGTGGGTGGCGGGTGTAAGATGGCAGCCGGTGTCAGTGAGTGCAATATGGTGGTATCTGCTAAAATTTGTTTGCCTGCACACTGTATAGTGCTGTGTTACCATTGCCGAAGGATACAAATTTCCTAGTTTTCTTTCGATAAACCCGTTACAATTTTCAGGGAAATATTATAAGGCTGTAAGCCATAGTCTTGACGTCTTTTTAGCCAGGAAAATCGATTTATTTCCAATGTACCGGGTTTTCCATACTACCGTACACTAACGTTAGGCGTGTAAAGATCGCTAAATTCATTAAAAATAACGGCTTAGTGTAGCGTTAGGCTGCTAAATTTTTTAAATACTACACTATGAATTGCCTGAGTTCAATTGGAAATAAAATTTATATGTGCACTGACATTTATTGTAAAATCACAGCCGTTTAAAATTGTAAAAGAAACACAAATCTATTTTGCTGAGCGTAGCTGTAGAACATAGAATAGAATGATTTCACCGAGGTCCGCGCTTTACACTATAAATAGCACGCAGTATTTTGTTCAGTCATTCACAATTAGCCTGAGTGCCCAGTGATGGAGTCAAACACCCTGGCTGAAATCATGGATATTGACATACCAGATCATGATAATGAAGTACAACTGCTCGGCAACGTCATTAATATGGTACATGACGAACCATGGTTGGATGCTATAATCAAAGACTTATTTCCACCTCAAGTCCAGGACTACCCCTCACCAGCCACACCTCATCTTGTTGCCCCCCCAGCCACATCGCAGCTTAGTAACTTCTTCCTAGCAGCGACACCGGATGTTACCCCAGTGGAATACCAATGTTTTGACGACATAGACCGTGTATTAGAAACTATGTTGAAACCACAACCACAAAGCCCCCAAGCTAAAGAAACGGCACAAGAAACAGAAAGCGGAAGCGACCTAGACACAACAGACACAAACTCACACACAGATACAGAAGAAGGAAAAGATGAGGAGGAGAAGAGGGAGGACTTAAAAATCATAGTACCCCAAAAAAAGAGGAAAGACTTAAGAAGAAAGAGACCAGACGCGAGAAAAAAACAGGAAAGACGTCAGAAGCCATAGGACAGACCCCAGAACCACTCGGAATCGGCCAGAGGAGAGGAAAAACAGGAAAGATGCCAGAAAAAAGAGAATAAGACAGAATACCAGAAAAATAAGCCAAAAAGAAAACGAAGACATGATGCACTACGTTTCGGCAATGACAACAACAACACTGGGATTCAACACAGAACGCCAAGCAGTCTTCTATTTACACTGCGTGGAATGCAGTAACCAATTCGCTAAATACGCTATTCACCCCTGTGGACACCAAGCCTTGTGCGAAGCTTGTATTCATCGACATGCCCAAATACCAACGTGTGCGGAGGCTAACAAACCCCTAGTGTGTGAATTGATACCTTTAACATGTCCCGTGTGTACTGAGAGAAGACAACGCCAACAGGCCCTCTCAACGATGTAATCGCTTATTACATATCCAAAAGGTTTTTTTTAAAACCACCTCATTTTTCCGAAAGGGGAAACTTCTATCAAAGCACAAACAATTAACACCAGATCACACACACACACATATATATATCCCTGTACTGGTTCAAATAAATTTCAGTCCGTTATCATTCGGGCTGTTATAACTTCTATCAAAATAAAAAAATAAATTTCAGTCCGTTATTATTCGAGCTGTAATATTAATTAGTAACATTCCCGGGTTCAAAAATAAATTTCAGTCCCGTTATCAATCGGGCTGTAATATTAATTTAATTACTGGGAGAGAGAAAAAAGAAAAAAGAAAACCTGTGTTTATAAGAGAGAGATTGGTCCTGACAAGGACCGTTAATATGGGACAGGGGTTGTTTTTTGGTGTTGCAGTTTGCTAATAGAATAAAAACAGGGGTAATGTGGGACCTATGCTTTTGAAATTTGTGCCAAGTTATTAGAAGTTCTCTTTCGAGAAGCATTGGTTAGCTCTGAAAAGAGCTGTTATGGTTCAATTTTTTAACCCTGTTTTTCTTCAGGAGGGTGGTTTTCTTGTCTACCCCCCTTACAGCATCTTGCTCACCGAGAAGTATCTGTATGGTGTTAACGTGTATTTTTTTGCAACATCATCCTCATCATCCTCATCTGGTGTGATCGGCACGCCCTCTAAAAAATTCGCCGGCGCTATTGTGGGTTCTTCCCATATGATGTTGGTGGTGGGCAGGTCTTGCAGAGGAAAATCCGCCAGAAGTGGTGTTTTTTCTTCTTCATCATCGTCTGTGGCCTGGACTGCTGGCTCTTGTGGTGGTGGACGGGGCGCTAGCAACGGAGGAGGGGCAGGGTGCAAATGTCTTTGCATGGTAGTCTGTAAAAGATTGAACCACCCCTCCTCGCTGATGGTTCTTGATGCATTTAATAAATTTCGTAAGTTGGCCGCTTTTCCTTGGGTTGATGATGGTACACCGTCGTCTTCTTCTAATATGGTTACCCATTCCGTTAATTCCGTTAGCCGAAAATTTTTGATGGCATCCATCATGGCTCTTTTCTTTCTTCTTGATACTCCTCTGTTGTTCTTTCGCTGCTTGGTGGTGGTAGACATTGTCACTATTCCGTGGGGCATTCCGTGGCTGCTGCTGCTCATCTCAGTGAAAGGTTTTTGAATAGCCCGCTTGAAGCGGGCCGCTAGCTTATATAGTGTAAAGCGCGGACCTCGGCGAAATAGCTTTAGTCTGTGTTCTACAGCTACGCTGCAGAAAATAGGTTTGTGTTTCTTTCGCAATTATAAACGGCTGTGATTTTACAATAAATGTCAGTGGACGTATAAATTTTATTTCCAATTGAACTCAGGCAATTCATGGTGTAGTACTTAAAAAAATTAGCAGCCTAGCGCTACACTAAGCCGTTATTTTAATGAATTTAGCGATTTTTTACACGCCTAATGTTAAAGTACGGTAGTATGGAAAACCGGGTACACTGCAAATAAATCGATTTTCCTGGCTAAAAATACGTCAAGACTATGGCTTACAGCCTTATAATATGTCCCTGAAAATTGTAACGGGTTTATCGAAAGCAAACTATAGAAAAACTATTAAAACATAGCCTTCGTTTGAGTGCAGGGTCTTAGAGTCAACGCGCATAGTTCCCGATTCATTTTGGTGCGCTGGGCATGACGCCATCTAGCGGTCGGTACAGGCACTGAGAATGGAATGTCTTGAAAGGGAGGTCATCTGCTAATAACCAATAGACCGGTCAAGCATTTTGGAGACGATTTCAATGTTGTCTTCTTCGCAAAAATTCTTAATTGTTTTACAGTGCAGGCACAAATCACACACAGATGTAGCGTCGTCGCAAATGTTCTGAAGTATATTTTATCTTGGAGCGCGCACCTACAAAAATTGCATTTGTAATTTTAATTATTTTCTAGAACAGGGTACGCGTACGAATTTTTTTATTACGATGAAATTAGCAAGAATCGGTATATATATACATTTTGCCTGGCCGGTGTTTTGTCATTCACCATTATGGCAGCGCACGGAAAGGAGCTCGCTTTCTTCCCACTGACGTCTGATGTGATTCTCATCGTCTATGATCATGAACTGCAGCTCATCGAAGAACATCCTCGAGAAGTGAAGTTATCTTTAAGCTTAGCAGGCTGGACTCTATTGACACGGTTGTTACAGGGAAAAGAGCCCGAAGTCGATTTCATGCATGTGGGAGTCGGTGTGTACCTGCGAAGTGGTAAAGATGATTCTTTTTTTCCCCGCTTAGAACAGTGTGGGGGTGCCGCTATCCTACTCCGGCCGGCATTATGGCAGGCGCTGAAAGCTATTATCACCGATGTCCACGATGTACTCTACCCCCAGGCGTACTCTCTAGCTACCCGCACTCTTACACCGGACTGTACCCTATTGTTATACCCCCAACGCGTGGAGCTCATCGATGACGATAGCCGATGTTGGTGTACGTCTGAACCCGCGCGTGTTTCTTTATCCCCGGAAGGCTGGATTACCTTGAAACGTGTTATGCGGTGATCTCGACGGGGATAGCATTCACCTGTGTGACGATGTCTACATTTTCCGCGGTCCCTATTTTGCTCGACTTCTCTGTCTCAAGCGAGGGGGTTTTACTCTGGACCCCGATCTATGGACGGCTTTGCACCAAGTAGTCCCCATGGTGGATGAAGTACTCTCTCCACAGGAGCCGCCTCTCACAGAATAGTACCTGACACTATAAATAACAGGGATGAGACAGAGTGTGTGTCATTCTCCGTTCGACATTTACAGCAAGCATGTCATCCGACCTACGAGCCATTCTGCCTCTTACACCCTACCAGGTGGGGTTATACGTCTATGAAGATAAAGTCACCGTGGTGGAAGACTGTGGAGCTATTTGCTGGGCGCGCGCTGAGACTCTATCGAATACGGTGACGCTACAGCGTGATGGCTGGACTAAATTTAAACGGGTGTTGAGCGGTGAGTTGGACGGACACCTCATCCACATGGACAATGCCATCTACGTATACCGTACCGCCCTCTTCCCACGCGTGGGCCGCTACCAAGATCCTACGCGAAGTTTCATCCTAACTCCCTCTCTGTGGTCAGCCTTGGAGAAAGTAGTGCCTATTGTGGACCAGCTGTTTACACCGGACGAACGATCACCAGACGAATTGGCGTGGGCTCGTGCTATGGAAGACGAGCTGGCTGAGCCCGATGAAAAAAAACAACATGATGAATCCGATGATACAGCCGGGGAAGACGAAAGTACTATATCTATAGAATGCACAGAGGCTAGAGTGTCAGTGTCACCTGATGAAGCGAACACACATGACGGGGACCCAGAGGCGCCTCAATGAGGGGTAAGAAGCCCGTAATGAAGCGGTCCCGAAAGGGAAAAAAGGAGTCAGCATCTACAGTGAACAAGGTGTTAACCGATTTGTATTACAGCCCTACGAGTCCAGCCGCGTATAGCGCTGTGGGAGCGCTCGCTCGAGCTGCCCATTCTCAAGGCATCAGTCGAACTGAAGTTCGAGACTGGTTAAAAACCCAAGACACTTATAGTTTACATCGAGCAGCCCGACGACATTTTCGCCGTAACCGAGTCATCGTAGGAGGTATAGACGCGCAATGGCAGGCGGATTTAGTGGATATGAGTCGACTTGCACCTCACAATGATGGTACATATTGACCCGTATCGATATTTTATCCAAGTATGCCTGGGTACTACCCATTCGCACCAAAACAGGAGAGAATCTAATAGGAGCGTTCCAGCAGATTTTCAAGACGGGGCGCAAACCTCTTTATTTACAAACGGATGAAGGCACAGAATTTCTCAACCGACCCTTTCAAGCCTTTCTTAAGAAACAGAAGGTATTTTTCTTTCATACGTACAACGAGACGAAAGCTTCTGTGGTGGAACGATTCAATCGTACCTTCAAAGGACGAATATACAAGTATTTTACCGCCCAAAACACTCGACGGTACATCGATGTACTACCTCAACTGGTGCAAGGGTACAATCGAGCCTATCATCGCAGTATCCAGCGAGCTCCCCGTGATGTGACAGAACGCAACGAACATCAAGTGCGTGCTACGCTGTACTCATCCAGTCCACCACAACCACTCACGGCACCCCGTTACAAACGTGGAGATGTGGTACGGATCAGTAAAGTGAAAGGTCAATTTGAGAAAAGTTACTTGCCCAACTGGAGTGACGAACACTTTGTCATCGTTCGCCATAAACCTCGACAGCCACACGTCTATCAACTGGAAGATCTACAAGGAGAAACACTGCAAGGCACGTTTTACGAGGCAGAATTACAACCCATAGTGAAAACACCGAAAGACTACTACACGGTGGAAAAGATTTTGAAAACGGAACGTCGACGTGGCATCCCCTATCATTTCGTCAAATGGCAAGGGTAGCCTCGTTCGTTTAATTCCTTGGTGTCAGGCCGTGACATGAAACGCCTATAAATTCTAACCCCTATCACCACCAGCCTTCAGTGTAGGATTGTACCATGGATAGTACACATCTACCCTTACTGTTACGAACTCGAAAAGCACAAGTGGGTACTGTAGTGTGTCTAGTAGTGCTTCTGGGTACGTTATTTACAGGCGTGTTCTACGATTTGTCGTACGTGATATCCTGTTTGAGCACCCTGCGTTCCACATCTCAGTCATTCAACACTTCGACCACCACCACCACCACCACCACGACGACGCTGCCTACGCCATCCAAGACGTCAAGGTACCGCCACGTATCAACCCAGACACCCACTTCGAAGACGTCAAGGTACCGCCACGTATCAACCCAGACACCCACGTCAACCACGCCGTCTACTCACACACCGTCTACTCCATCCATCACCACGTTACCCTTTGCCCGCTACATCCAGCCATCCACGACGACCACGTCCCGTACTACGACTCCACGTGATCCTCCGTCATCCCTGAGAAGCGACGATCCTTCCACCCCATCACCACCAACACCTAGTACACCCACCAACACCACGACGCTAAAAATATTTGCAGTGGATCCCCGTGAATCACGTTTACCACGACAACGGTACCCAATCGACTACCATCCCCGGTGGGATCCACGACAACGGTGGTGGGCTTCTAAACGCCGAGCGCAAATCACCAAATAAAAAAATAAAAAACTAAAATAAAAAAAACTATGGATCCTCGGTGGCAGCATCCTTTCACGTGTCTCATCGCTGGACCGACAGGGTCGGGAAAAACACACTTCGTTCAACGTCTCATCCAACACGGGTCAGCCCTCATTTCACCCCCTCTAGCTCGCATCCTGTGGTGTTATGGAGCTTGGCAACCCGCGTACGAGGAACTGGCACGTGTCCTGGGACTCACCTTAATGGAAGGCTTACCCCCTGAGGATACGCCAAAAGACACGTTGGTCGTGGTGGACGATCTCATGACGGAAACGGACAGTCGAATCACCCGTCTCTTTACCAAAGGAAGCCATCATCGTCGGTTGAGCATCATCTACATCGTGCAGAATTTCTTCAGTAAGAACAAAGAGCACAGGAACATTAGTTTGAATGCTCAGTATGTGGTGTTATTCAAAAATCCCAGAGACGCTTCACAAATTACGCACCTGGCCCAACAGATGTACCCTAAAAACACGGCCTTTGTACGAGAAGCCTTTGAAGATGCTACCCAACCCGCTCACGGGTATCTACTCATTGACTTGAAACAAGACACTCCCTCCACCCTTCGATTGCGTACCCTCATTTTTCCCGGCGAGGTGCAGACGGTGTACACACCCAAATAAAAGATAAAAGAAGAAGACAACCCACTCTAGCCGTCATTCATCATCATGTCTGCACGCGTACGCAAGCACGCGCCGGCCCTGCGCGTATTACGCAGCGCGCCACCGGTGGTGGGCCGGGCCCTGGTGCGCGGGGCGGATCCCGACTTGGTACGGTGTTTGTGTGAAGTGGCACATAATGTGTTAAAAGGCAATGTTCCACTCAGTCCTCTGCAGAAAGGGAAATTGCAACGGCACAAGGCGGGTCTCCGAACGTTGGTGAAGAAGACGGGCAGTGTCAAGAAAAAGAAACAGGTGTTACAGCGAGGGGGATTTCTCGGCGCACTCCTCGCACCCTTAGCCGCTACTGTACTGGGACCGTTACTAGGCTCCATCTTGGGACGCTAACGTCATGGAACATACGAAAAAATGATGCTGGTCGAACCTCGACTGTTACAGAGTTTGCAATCACCCTATCCCGTGCCTGCCACAGTGCAACAACTGCAGTCTCTGGATGAAGAGATGAATAGTATACTCCAACGTCGACTACCCGATCACGAGAAAATTCAACTCTACCATCAAAAGCTGAACCAGTACCAGACGTTTATGGATCAATATAGAGGGAGTAGTAGTAGTAGTAGTAGTACACCACCACTACCCACAACGCCCACACTCACATCCCCGTCACCACCTTCACCTGAGCTGGAAGAGGAAGTGTTGACCAGTGTGCCTAAAGCCTTCAAGACCAAGGCACGTTTATTGTTGGACCGGGTGAAACAGAATTCCGATATGAGTTGGAACGCTGAAGGAAAACTGCTGATTCGAAACAAAGTGGTGCCGGGGTCTCATATGACCGATTTGATAAACGATATGGTACGTTCTCGCAAACACTCTAATCCACCGGGCTGGGAAGTCTTTGCTCAGGGATTAAAAGACATACACACCCCTCAAGAATTGGTAGGGAATCCTAACCGTTGGGCCTTTATGCAGCAATCGACCCGACACCAACCTCCACCCTCCTCCTCTTCTTGGGACTCCATGTCACCGCCGCCGCCGCCGTCCAAAATACCACAACCACGACGGGGACGTAGCCGATCTAAGTCACAGCGACGATCACAACGCCGAGGTAAGGCGCCCAAGGCCTGGGGGGCCCTTACTGGGAACCCTACTAATAATTCCTATAAAAACCCGGTGCAGAAGCCAGAACAACTCAATCGTCATGTTTTACCTGACGTTGCCCAGTAATAGTTCACTCGAAGTGTTTCCTGACAACACCTTGACCAAGTATGTCACTCAATTACCCCAACCGTTACATTTACCTGGACGATGGGAATGTGGACTGGTGGATATTCAATACCCTTACTCATGGTACAACGTACAAGACCAAGAAGTATGGTACGAAGTGACCTACCAAGATAAAATCTACAGACTGACTCTCCCCGAAGGCCAATACGATACGCCCCAGAAGTTCAGTGAGGGTCTGATGGCCTTGTTGGAGTACAAGGCTCTAAAGGAGAGCACGAGTAGTGCAACACGCCTGATAGCCTTTCGCTTCAAGAAAAACGTGTTCTTCGATGTCAACGTACACAACGACAAGAGCTGTATCATGCTGAGCCCTAACGTGGCTGTGAAACTCAGTCCTACACTACAGCAAATCTTACGGCTGCCTAACAGCGTCTACACGGGTCCCACCATTGACAACGGTACCATGTTGATGGATATGAAAGTAGGTATGTACGCACTGTACGTCTACTCGGACGCAGTGGACAACCATATTGTGGGTGATGTGAACACACCTCTGTTACGGGTGGTGCCCATTAGCAAGACGTACGGCGATCAAGTCAACCAGAGTTTCAACCATATAATGTACCTGCCCGTACGACATACCGATATCAACACGATCACGGTGGATATAAGAGATGACACGGGACGCCCGATCGCATTCGAACGAGGAAAAGTGATGCTGACACTTCATTTCCGACAAGTCCGCTCTCCTCACTTCGTATAATGTACGCGCCTTACCAGTGCCATACGCCCAGCTATGCCGACTACTACAAGAAACAAACGGGAGGAGGCTTGCCCATGTTTAGCGGTGCACGCATGCAACGAGGTCACGGATTGGGGAACATACTGGGCAGCATTGTGAAAACGTTTTTACCCTTGGTGACACGGGGTGTCAAAGCGGTGGGGAAACAAGCGGTACGCAGTGGATTGCGCGTGGCCGGTGATGTGATGGGAGGCACAGCACCCCGACAAGCCTTCAAACGACGGGCTAAAGAAGCGGGCGGCGTCTTGATCGCCAAAGCCCTTAAAAGACAAACTCCGACACAGCGAAGAGTCATTCGACGTCCAACACACCGACGACGCACACCCCAGAGGAGGACTAAGACCAGGACGAAGAAGAAGAAGAAGAGGAGTAGTAGTAGTAGGAGAGACATCTTCGCATAATGGCATTCATTCACTCCGAGTAGATTTGCAACAGGGCGTGTTGCTGAGTCACATGGAAGCCTTATCGAAAAAACCAGCCCTGTACCCCATCCGACGCGTACAGACCAAGGTATTCTCTGTGCCATCAGGTACGATGATGGCCAACCGTGAAAATTTATTTCTAGGGGATCTTCTTAAACGTCTTACCCTGGCGTGTGTGACCAACACCGCTTTCAATGGAAATTGGGCTGAGAATCCGTTCAACTTTCAACATTTCAACCTCAACTTTGTGGCACTGCACGTGGCCGGCCATCAAATTCCAGCCCGTCCATTACAACCGGACTTTACTAACAAAAACTATGCGCGGACCTACCTGAACCTGTTTACAGCCACAGGACAAAACAACCAGGACGAAGGCAATACCATCACTCGAGACGACTTTATCCGTGGGTACACATTGTTTGCTTTTGACCTCACCCCCACATTGGAACACGATCATCAACTGGCTTTGCTGAAGAAAGGAAACCTACGGTTGGAACTGCGTTTCGCCACCCCTCTAGCCCACACCATTGACGTGATTTGCTACGCCGAGTTTGATAACGTCATTAGCGTGGATCAGCAAAGAAACGTGCTGTGTGACTACGCCAGCTAAGAGTCATCATCATCATGGATACAGAGCAGCTGATGGGCATACTCCAGCGAGATCCGAAGATCCCCTTTCGAGGTGTGTTTCCACGCAATGTGTTTCCCACCCACTCTTCCACTCCAGCAGCCTACATCCTGAATACAGACCCGGGGAGTCGACCCGGTGAACATTGGATAGCTGTGTACGTGGACACCCTAGGCCAAGGCGAATACTTTGATTCCTACGGACTTGCACCCCTACATGCCGATTTGGTGAAATTCATGGACGTCTCTACTACAAAGTGGCGTTGGAATACTCAAAGATTACAAGGACCCTTGAGTAGTGTGTGCGGACAGTACTGTGTGTTTTATCTCACTCACCGGAGTAGAGGACATTCTATGCCCACTATCGTACACATGTTTGATGATTATTGTCAAGCCGAAGACCGTGATGTTCTCGTCTATGACTGGACGGCCTCTCGTTTTAATGTGCATGCTCCATTTCTCTGGTTAACTTAAAAATGTACTGCGCGCGCAGGCCACTTGTTTATTATCACGTTATTGTTATGACGTTGTTGTTCTGACGTTCATTGATGTTGAATAAAAGATGAAAAAACACAAAAAAATGATTTGACTTTCTCTTTTTTTTATTTAAGTCAACAAGAATGGGTTACTGAATAGGTACAAATAGAATACAGGGTACAAATAGTAGGGTTAAGGTACAAAAAGTTCTGTCAGGAGTAGGATTCGAACCTACGACAGCAATCGCCGACCAGCACTTAATACCGGCGCCTTAGACCACTCGGCCATCCTGACTTTTACATTTGTGTATCAACAGTTATAGTTCGACATTGTTCACAAGTCCAAGTAAGTGGTGCTCACACCGACGGCCAACACTTTTCGTTTGGGGTAAAAGAAAGTAAAGGCGTCTCGTTGCTGAATGTACGTCCGCATCTGGTGGTCCACCACGCGAAATCCTCGGTTAGTACCACTCGCACTGGCCTGGCTTTGCAGCACGTTCAAGTACAAGGCTTTGTCGATGTTGGGATCGCGCCGGCTCACCCCTTTGCAGCTAAACTTATTTTCGTCTCCGTCTCCTCCGTAACAGTAATACGTCTTGGAGGAGAGACCAATCATAGCATCCCCACTCCACTCCAGCTTGAACAGGCCCGGTGTACGCTTACCGTACTGGTAATGGTCACGTCGAGGTAGCCACTGGTCCCGTTCCGCTTCATACTGGGTACGTAACTCCGGTTTCACCAGGGACTCCCAATCCGCATTAGAGACGGCCATGTAGGCCGAGTCGGTATCCATCTCCATGAGTTGCCAGTCTGATGGATTAAAATAGACACCCATGAAGTCATAGAGAAACTGCAGCATCCTCAGCTTGGCCACCTGATATACCATACATCCAATCTGCAGGGGTAGGTTGTAACGGATAGTCTTCTTGGCTGAAGTGACTTCATAGGTGTCGTCATTGATGACCTCCACGGATCGAAACAGAGGAGAATTCACTTTTTGCGGGCTTGGGCAGTAGTACAAATGTTCACGTTGACGTGCTTATCCTGGTTCGTAACTGTTTTTCCGTAATAACCATTGCCAGTCAACTTCCAACATTCACCGATGATGGCCTCACTCGGGTATTCATCACCTTGACGACGGGCCGACGTCACGATGTCGGCATTCTCCGCAAAACAAGCGTCGGGTACGTACTGTATCACTTGGTATATTTGAGTAATTTCCAAACCGTGGTTCATGTACCACTGCAGTAAGGGCGTGCCCAGCAAGATTTTCTCGGCCCACATACTACCAATCGACATGCGTCGAGGTTGAGGCAAACACTCGTGTTGCTCCGCATAGGTCCTCATGGTGTCCCCAATATCCGCCCGACCCACCAGCGTGTTCTTAAAGATGGGAGGGCACTGGGCGAAGAGAGGCTTGAGAGTGTCGAGAACATGCAAATCACCTTCGACAAAGCCGTAGAGGTCCCCCGAACGAATGGCGTCCAACATCTGTGGCAGACTCAGCAGTCGCCGACGACTCAAGGGGTACTCGCGCTCTTTTAGGAAACGTCGTAAATGGGGCAGGGCCTGGCACATCGTGTGAAATTCACACTCCCACATTTCAATCAGATGGAATCCTCTCTCTTTCACATAATCACCGTTCGCCACCACTTCTTCCCGTAATTCTTGCGGTGTTTTTCCACGTCGCTCGTTGAAGCGTCCAGCGCTGAAATGGCATTCGTGGCCGTGCCAATAGCAACCGTAAAATTGGAATACGGTGGGTGTGCTACCCACCAGGGCAAACCCATCGACGGGAAGTCGACGATCTCCTATGCGCTTCTCTGTGGCGTTGGTCTGGTGTCGTATATAAATCGCCCGTCGATAGGCTTCCCAATCCAACCACTGATCAGCCAGATGCTTGTAGGGTGTGCGTTGCGGTGTAAAATGCCGATCTTCCGCCAACCAACGTGTATAATGGCCACTGGGCATAGGTTGGGCCAGCGACCACAGGTACAAGGCATTCGCATCGAAACCGATGATCTTAGCACAGGGTTTTCCACTGGGGAGAGTAGTGACGTCCTTCTCGTGATAACGGTGAAAAATAAGACTCGGACCGCCCACAATGTTCTGCTTTAGACAATCATGCATGTCTGCATCTTTTTGCTGTATCAGCGAGAAGTACGTAGCACACTCTTGAAAAAGATGGCGAAGCGCCAGACCCGGTAAACTCAAGCACTCCTTGAAGATGTCGACGTGCATTTGGCGACGAAAGAGTTGCACCATTTTCTCGGCCGCTTCCAGGAAAGGAACCACATCTAAGTTGTTATACCACACAAGGAAATCTCGCAACGTCTTCATGCTGTGGCAGTTCCACACTTGTTGGAGCTCGATGTAGGTGTCCTCTGGCAGAGCTTCCCCTTTCAGGTCATTGTAAACGCTTCCCTGGGTGGCAACTGGGTGTCTTCTAAGCGGTCCAGGTTCGTCATATAGGTGTAAGGGAAGTAACCTTTGGTTTGTGCACAGTTATAGGCCTTGACCCACTGATCATAGCTACAATTAGGAGCTAAATAGTTCCGTACATCCAGGAAATGCAGTGATGTGGTAGTGAGGGCCATATGATTATTGATCTTCTTGATCACGGACTTGAGGGTATCGGACTGGGCCAAGTAAGGGTAGAGAAATTCCTTCACCATGTTCAAGTCGTATCGCCCCGAATTGAAGCCGAGCACAGGTAACTGGCCTAGGTATTGTAGGAACCGTAACTTCAATTTCTCCGCATACGGTTTAGGTAAAGGTACATCCTGCGACTGCATGGGTTCCGGCTCCGACTCGGACTCGGACTCTTCATTGTCGCTGAACGCTACACCCGGTATAGGAATACGTTCGTCCAGTTGGTCCAGTACGTCCTGGAACTTGGCCACCAACAATTCCGTACTAGCCGCACTGACTTGCTCTAAATACTCCATCATGCGGGTGATCAACTCATGGGAGTCCCCCGTGGACACGAAACACACCGGAGCAGCGTCATAGCCAGGTACGTTGCTGGAAATACTGACACTCAGAGGAATATGGCGCTGCGTCCACTGCGTTTTCGCTGAAAACATGTCCATGGGCTCCAACAGGGCCTCAAAATCGTAACACGCCCGGTAGGGAAAATAACGGTCCGCCTCCGGTATCATCACACCCTCATCGGCCAGTTCCTGGAAAATAGTAGGCGTATTATGATACACTCCACCCGGATATACTCGCTTGACACTGTTGTCACAGATTTTCTCGTGGCGATGTAAGTTGTAAGACTTTTTAAACACACGATGGCATTGGGCACAACTGAAAGACTGAGCGTACTGGCTCATATTGTAGATCAGCGAAAAATGACTCACGCCATTGTCGTCGAACACATTGACTTTCATCGTAGCAGCATACCGTTCTGTTGAACGACGAACCAATTCAGCCACAAATGTATCCTCCTTCTCCTCCTCCTCGCATCGTAATCGGTATACAAAGATATTGATGTTGAACAGTGTTTCTACGTCATCCAAATTCTTGAACGATACTCCACGGAAGTGCCGCTTATCCAAGTCTTGCTGCTGTAAATACTGTTCCCAATAGTCATTGGCCACTCTGTCACAACCCTTGGGGTCACACTCGTCCAGATGCACGGCCAAACACCGAAACAGACATTTCCGGTCTTTGTAGGGCCCGTTTCGCCCTCCTGTTAATGCATACAGTCCGGGTCGAAGAAGCAGCCAAGGAGGGAGTAGTACAGGAGCACCGATAGGATGATCTCTCATTTTCGTGACGAAAAATGTGACGTTGGTGACCATTTCCACAAGCCATTGGGTATTGGGGCGTTGCAACCGGGCCCATTCCAATGGATCCAACGTAGTCAATTGGTCGAGGAGTGGCTCCAGGGAAATCGCATCCGTCACCGTGAACGGCTGATCAAACACATAGGTATTATTGCTGGGATAATAATACCGCACCTGGTCCGTCTCCTTGTGCCGTAAAATGTACCCGAATGTCATATTCAACTTGAACGCTGTCATCTGATCTGTGAAAATGTTCTCGGCATAGGTAGACAGATAGGTGAGGTCCTACAGTCGAAAGTTATACAAGTCCAATAGACGACGGTGACGGTGAAAACAATGGCGTATGGTAGCCCAGTGTCGTTGATAAATGTCGCTGACACGCTCGTCTTCAGGCAAGACTTCAACCGGAGGTGCTGCTGGGTCCCAGGGAAAATCTTCTCCACGTCTCATGCTTTCGTCTCATACAAGCGGATAGGCAAGCAGGCAGGCAATAAGCAGGCTGGCTGACTGGCTAGAGGTGAAGCAGGCAGGCAGGCAGGCAGGCAGGCAGGCAGGTAGGCAGGCAGGCAGGCTGGTCAGGTCAGGTAAGTGCAATGAATACACCCTACCCTAAAAATCGACTCCTTTTATACGTTTTTCTACAATTCGCCATCTTAAACCCACCTCCCACCATCCACCCACGCCGCCATCTTAAACCCACCTCCCACCATCCACCCACGCCGCCATCTTAAACCCACCTCCCACCATCCACCCACGCCGCCATCTTAAACCCACCTCCCACCATCCACCCACGCCGCCATCTTAAACCCACCTCCCACCATCCACCCACGCCGCCATCTTAAACCCACCTCCCACCATCCACCCACACCCCACGTGACCACAATACTCGCTTCTGATTGGCTGACGCGTGACGTCACAAAGGTCATATGCAAATTTCTGAGGTCAATAGGACTCCATTGACTCTTTGTATACTACTTGCATTTAACTCAAGTTGAGTGAAAATTAACTCAAGTTGAGTGAAAATCTCGCTCAAGTACTGAGTGAGATCAATTTCCACTCTTACTTGAGTGAAATTTCACTCAACTTTTTTTAGAGAGTAGAAAATCCTGGATTCTGGGGTCAAACTCATTTAACCGAACATTCAAAATCGTTTTAAGTACATATTATTTCGCAGATTTCCTTATTAGTCATACAATATATGATGTCAATAACGCAACAAATCATCTGATTTTGAGATACGCTCGTGTTGCATTAGCTAGTACGGTAATATCCAGTGTCATAAAGTAAATGACGTAAGATTGGTCTCTGTAACTTGCATTCAATTGATGACGTAAATTGAATACAGGTTATATCCAAAGATCAATATTACTTTATTTATTCAATAGTATTTAATCAGGAGGACTAATCTACATATATCCAGAGTCATATCTGTGAGGTTACCAGAGTCATATCTGTGAGGTAACAAGAGTCATATCTGTGAGGTTACCAGAGTCATATCTGTGAGGTTACCAGAGTCATATCTGTGAGGTTACCAGAGTCATATCTGTGAGGTTACCAGAGTCATATCTGTGAGGTTACCAGAGTCATATTTGTGAGGTTACCAGAGTCATATCTGTGAGGTTACCAGAGTCATATCTGTGAGGTTACCAGAGTCATATCTGTGAGGTTACCAGAGTCATATCTGTGAGGTTACCAAGAGTCATATCTGTGAGGTTACCAGAGTCATATCTGTGAGGTTACCAGTCATATCTGTGAGGTTACCAGAGTCATATCTGTGAGGTTACCAAGAGTCATATCTGTGAGGTTACCAGAGTCATATCTGTGAGGTTACCAGAGTCATATCTGTGAGGTTACCAGAGTCATATCTGTGAGGTTACCAGAGTCATATCTGTGAAGTTACGGGCAAATAATTTTCATATTTCATCACACCTAATATACTCAAACAGCAGGATAGATATACACATCCAACAAGTCAAATTGGCTATTGTTTTCTAAATATGGAATTGATCACAAACCTGCGCATTGTCGAAGAATGCTGTTTTCAACTCGACAACGGATTTCAAGTTAGCTTTTTCGACGGAGTCGTATACGCTCGCTTTGACCAGACACTCTTCCGTTCTGTGGACGTTTCTTACACCTTTATCTGTGTTGCCTCGTATATGATGGTAACAACCGAAATGCGGAGATTTACGAAACCAATTGACGCTACTTCATGTAACAGACTGACAACAGACGATTTTAATCCAATGGAATTGCATAAAATATGTTGCTTCTCATCATATATCCCCATTCCCATTGTCCTCATTCCCCTCCTATTTAGTATGTAACGTGTTATATAGATGCTCCCAATTTAGAGCTTATCACATGAGAACCGAGTATCACCTCGATAGATACAAGTGCAACGCTATCATTGTTGACAGTGACACACGTTACTCAATGATTACACGTCGAGGAACAAACAATGCCGGATGGCAAGTAGTTACAATTGGTTACACCTGCACAATCTGCTGTTCCATTTATTCATGCACAATTAAATACTTTGAAGAATACTTATTATATGCAGAGTAAAAGCATATTGCAGATTCTCCATTGCCCATCATTTTTGAAGATATTTCTTGTTTTGTCTGCAAACACGTTTCTTTTAAGCTATATGTTGCCGTTTCATCTCCGTGATTCATTAGTGTTTGGTGTGTGAAAAACATCCATTAGTAAACAATTCACAGGTAGACTCGGTTTTGAAGCGAACGAAAACGCTTTTTTTTCTTACAGTTGGTGACATGAAGAAATACAAGAAGGGGTTGATGGCACTATTAAGGAAAATCAAATGGCCAGCGATAAGCACAATGGCTGAATCAGACTGTGATAGTTGGATAATCGCAACTATCTCCCAAGGTGTCACGAGCAGAACAAAGATTAAAGTTATTGCCAACACAGCTCGTCCAGAAACAGTTTTTCTCGAAGTTTCGTTCTCGGAGTTTACCAATGTCTTGCTAAGCTTATAGACTTTAATTCCATGGAAGGTAACCATGGCAATCAATGGGATAAAGAAACAGAGAATGAAATTCACGAGGATGTAGACTCTGCTGCTCTCCTTGATTACACACGTGGTCGTACCCAGTCCTGCCAATAACACGACCGTTGAATTGTACGCAAACAATACAAGCCATAGAATAACACATAACCACGCCACCTTCTTGGCTGTCAAATGACGTCTGGCAAAGAAAGGCTTTAGAAGAGTCAGGTAACGTACCAAAGAAAACAGGGCCAAATGGTAAGCACTGAGTCCAATCGTCGAAATTATGATGACGTAGCACAGTTGATATATTGCAGCCGGCATTTCGGGCATATAGACGAAATACCTACTGGAACATACACTTGCATCTGCAGACGCCAGACTTAACAATATTATATATGTAGGAGACATTCGCAGACTTTTAAGTCGTAAAATAGTCAGGATAAGAAACAAATTCCCAATTATGCCAATACTAGTCACGATATGGAGAAAAATGTTCAGGCCGATGAAATTGTCTCGTAAATGGCTGTTGACGCTGCAACTGTTGTAACGACTGCTAAAATTGTTCACGGAATTAATCTCGTACGAGTCATTGTCTACATACTCTTCCTTGTGATCCGCGTCTGACATGGTCAGCAAATTTCGTGACAAATGGCGAATAATTCTTCCTCGTGTGAATATTCGCATGCAGGTTTTACCTTCTAATTTGACATTTTCAATCGTGTTTCCATGAAAAGATCGAATCATCTGTTGATGAACGGATACAATCTCGTCTGTAAGATCAGAAAGACGTCGATTATTACACTTCAGATATACGCACCCGTATATTCCTTAAATTTCGGATTCTGTTTCTTTACATATAGGTTGAATATTGTTCACAAGGAACTTGCACATAAGTTCCAACACGTTCCGAAGTCTCTGTAATCCGGCAATGAAAATATCATTCCCTCCTGAAGTTTCGCTGTCTAGCTGTTCAGCTCAGCTTGTCTAAGACTGGTATATTCACTAACAACGTAGGCTTATTTGGTCATTGAGAAGCGCTTAGCGTACATAAGTGTTCATGTGAAAAGAGCACTTTCCTGGAGCTCTCGTGTCCAATAAATTCTTGTTTCCATGCTATTGTCCTAGTTTCAGCATAGTTTGGGTAGGTGTAGCTCACCTGGAGGGTTTAGGTACAGTACAGCGGCAACATTAGGTGTGCTCCATCATCATCAGTTATCAGATCGCCAGCTATGGCCAGATACAACATAATACTTTCAAGTATCCGTGAACATGTATTAGGACTAGGATGGTACAATGCATTTAATACTCTCTTATCTAAGTGCACAGAGAACTTTCTTCCACTAGACAATGCTGTCGGTATTTGCGAAGTACTCGACACGAGGTTGTAATGGAAGTTATGTCACGTCTAAATAAACATAACGGTCTTATATACACTGGGTGAACATGTCAGGTTTCCATTTCCAGAAACCTACCGGAAACCTGTGGTTTCAGTCAGGTTTCCGGTAGGAAACCCATAGTTTCCGTTAGGTTTCCGCTAGGAAACCATAGGTTTCCGGCAGGTTTCTGGTCGGAAACCTAGCGTTTCCGGAGAACAACACTGCCGGAAACCTGCCGGAAACCCGATTTCCGTTAAGTTTCCGGTGACCGGAAACCATCTAGGTGAATGAGTTTCCAATTAGTTTCCGGTGAGTTTTCGGTACCACAAATGCAAAGGAATTAGTATGATAATCATTCAGCAGATTTTATAACATAAAACTGTAACATATAACCTAATCCCGAATCTGAGATGCCTAGAGCAAAATAATATCAGTCATTCAATAACAAAAAATAAAGTTCTAAAGCTCCATTTTATTAGTCAATTACATGAACATTAAGCAAACACTATACATATATACAAATTACATGAACTAAATAAATAAGCTCATGAACGGTATCAGAGATAGAGATCAATAATGATTTCGCATAAATTAAAGATGGCAACCCATCCTTCCCGCCACTCCGAGGAACTGATGTGGTTATACATTGCAGGTCTCTAGTCCTGGTCGTAGCGGCGACTAATAGCCCAGGATGGAGCATTACGTGGTACGTGGGTAGTCGTCTTCTGGGTGGGGTGGTCCATAACGAGGAAAAGCATCCGTCTGGCTGTGGAAGAAAGCGACTCTCTGTAAGTGCTATCCAGCTCTTCTTTCAGCAGGGCCAGCTTATTACTTTCCCACATGAATGGCAGTCTGAAATGGAATAAACACAGATATTATTATTAACAAGAATATTATACCTTATTATCACATATTGTACTTAAATGATCAAGTTTTCAAGAATTACCTGTTTATTACAACTATTTCATCATTCTATATTCTTGATAAATGACTACACTTTCTTAGCATTCTTTTAGTAATTGTGTTGCATATTAAGGTGGTTCGCGCGAGTTTTGAGCTCGTTTAAAGTCATTAGAATTTCCCCAGATTATGTCTTAACACACATAAACCCAATTGATAAAAATTGGAAAGAAAGAGGTATGTAATCTGAACAACCTTTACAAGTGTGCTGGAAAATCTGAGAATTTGCTTTCCATTGCTGAAGAGAGTGCTAAACTTGCCCACAGACAGCTTCTAATTCCTAACATAATAATGTAATAGTTAAAACACTTGACAAAACATAAGTGATACTCACCGGAATCTAAATTGACCGTTCTGGTCATCATTCTTCTCGGGAGAGGTTATCTCTTTGATCAGTACAGTCTCTGCTTCTCGGACTCGGTCCTCTGGCCAGTTCACAAGCTTTAGTGCCTTTTGCGTCTCTTCAGTTTCTGAAACATATGAACATATTATCAGTGAGTACTGAGTTTTTTAACAATTAACACACCGATGCATTCGTCATCCTGTAATAAATAACATTTTCATTCAACATACTTGCACATGTAAGCAAAACATATACAGAAGATGCAAATAAACATTAACTCAACCTAGCCCCCCCCAACCCCCACCCATCAGACTTGGAAAAGCTCCAATAAAAATGCTGTAGGACACTGAAATTTTCTAACTTTGTAGCCAATTTATGCATCATGAGAAAATCCAAGATGGCATACATGTACACTGAGCCCTTGTTTAAAGTAATGCATTGTACTAGTATTATTGTGTCCATTCAACAAAAGTTTAAAAAAAACAACAATAATTGACTCTTATAATACATACATCACGGATTCTTTTGGCTTCTTTCGCTGCTTCCCTGTGATGCTCCTTCTTGCCACGGCGTTGTCGTGAATCGTCGTCCCTCATGTTCGCCCACATCTTCTTGAACGCATCTACAAGACCAGATTACAAACAATATTAAGTTCTATTCAGTGAAAATTATTGTCAATCTTGAGCCAGTCTACCATGCTATGCACCCAGAAAATACCTTAGAAAACAAGCATCAATCAGTAGTGTAATGTGCCTGTAACAGTAAGCTGACCCCAGCATTTCCATTGGAGTGGGAACCGGGGGTGGTTGGGGGGGGGGGCAGGGAGACTTGTCGGGGTTGCTCCCATAAGAACCCCATGTTAAAGATATAGCCAAATTTTCCCTTGGGCCCCCTCACTTTGCCTTGGGCTTCCTCACTTTTCAATTCGTTCGGACGCCATTGATACTGTTTGATAATTATGACCTCTGATGAAGTAACTGACCTACTGCACTTAATAAAGCAAAAATCACATACGTAACCTGTACTTACCAGCAATAGTTGCAATGGACCAATTCCGGTCAGAATATATCCTGCGAACTTCTTGCTGCACTTTTATGATAGTACCCTCATTGTCCTCAAATCTGTAATAATATAAAACAGAAATTATTAATTGTGTGTAGATGAAAGTTGATTCATAGATAGATAGATTCTTTATTGCCATGAATAGATAGGTATCATAGATAGCGCCACATGTGGCAGATAAAAAGAAAAAAACAATTACAGAGACATTAAAATTAAAATAAGTGTTACATATATGTATATACATGTAAAAAAAAAATATTGGTGCCTGAAGAAATTGCTGAGGGACAGACCATTCCTTTATCTGATATAACTATTCTGTTTCTGATTATAGTACTGACCTTGTGAATGACAACACAAATGTGGGATCTTCTTGCAGCTTCTTTACTATAGTCCTGCAGGCTTTCTGAAATACAAAGTAAATACATTATAATACAGTATACAGACTGACACTGCAGACTATAGAAATTAGAATCACTGTGATCTTCTTAACTTAAGTTGAATACACCAGTGTAGTATTACCATTATTTGGAAGTGGGATGTAAACAAATACAGTCTCCCCCCCCCCCCCCCCCCAAAAAAGAGGGATTCGAAGTCGTCAACATGCTGGCCGGCAGTGTGTAAACGGTGTTAACTGACAAAGCTATCATCTTGTCAGTACGCACCACATTTCCAATAGAACACACTTTATACTTCCTTGATTAACTATAGTGTAAGATACATAGCATTGCTGCCGCATTTCCGTGTCTCTGGTCGCTTGTCAACCCTGGACAACTCCAGCGCATCAGACTTACGTCCCCTATTGACCTTGGCACACCGCAGCGCCCTCTATGTTTACAAAATATCCCTGTACGGGTGTATCAGCGGATGCACAGTTTCTGACATTTACCTGACACTCCAAAGGGACATCCATTCGTCGTCTTTTCGGTGTTCTCTCTTCTGCCGAGGAAGCCGGAATGGCCTCCCATTTTCGCTTCAGGCCAGTGACCTCTCCTTGCAGCTGAAGGAACTTATTCATGAGCAGACGATACTCCGGAGAACCAGCCATAGCTATCATCGGATCAGCCATGATGATGATGATGTCAGAGGGCGATGATTTGATGAACTTGGTTTAGAGGTAGGTAAAGCGATAGTAACTTGTACGAATGAGAGCAGATTAATGTGAATTATGATTTGATTGAAATTGTAGTTTAAGGGCCGCTTCCCATTCGGATTTCGCGGCCCATCAACTCAATGTTTTATTTGACTTTCGCGGTACATTACTTTGCTTATTGAATATCTTTTCCAGCGCTAAGTAAATAAATAAATAAATAAATAAATAGATAGGTAAATAATAAATAACAATGAGAGAATAATAGGAGATATAAATAGAGGTAAATAAGAATCGCTATATGTACAAGTTCGTAAGTCTCTTTCTGTTTTTTTTGTAAGTTTTTCTGGTAATTGTGAGTTCATTGTAATCGCGTGTATGATTCCTTTGTCTTGGTACCCCTTTGTACACACAAAGCCGTCCAGAAAAAACTGGAAGAACCATGGGCGACTTCAGGATTTTTCTGATCGACTTTTCTAGCGGCGCTCATGGGAACGGGTGGGTTCTTCCAGAAATCTGTGCCTGTAACAATTGCTTGGAGTGTGTATTGGGGCACAGGACGGCAGGTCTACGTCCTATATTGCGTGAAAGTCAAAGGAACATATTCTGTGTTAAGGTGTCTGTTCGGTGTCATCTATGAGGTAGCGTGTCGGTGTGGTCTAGGATGTGGTGTTCTGTTTCTGGACGTTTCTTGTTGTGCGGCGATGTTGGCATTCTTGTGATTGTCATCCGTCTTCTGTTTTTACTCTTGTCCACCATGGTGCTGTTTTAAAATATTTGTCATCATCGGTGTTCTGTTTTAATGCTGGTCTTCCTCGTCTGTGTTCTTCAGTGTTCTGTGCCTGTATTACAAAGAATAGAAGAGTTTGTAGTTTTTTGTTTTCTGGTGTTATATTTTGCCACCGACTGGCACTATCGTGATCTAAGTCACACAATAACAATAACTAATTAGGTACTAAATATTATAAATAACAATATTATTATAATTAAGGCCAAATGTGAATGCTTGATATAACCTCCAGTCTTCTGCCCCTGCTAGAAAACCGGACGGTTAACATTCGTTAACGAGGGTTGGAGGTAAGGGAACACAATTGAAGAAATTAGTATTCATTTTTGTGAGTGACATTATTCGTGTGCGTGGTTGTTTCTTGGATGTGTGCTACTGATTTATGTCCTTGATTGTTGAATTGGTAGCGGCCTTTAGGTTTTAGAGACGAATGTGGTTACCGGCCCACACGGAACATGGTATCTCCGGTGCCCACATTGCCTATATTTTATTCCAAAAGAGAAATTTTGGCCAGTATTGTCGCAGGGATGTTGATTGGTCTTGGCCTCCGATTTTTGAGACTAATGTGGCAACCGGCCCACACGGAACATGGTATCTCCGGTGCCCACATTGCCTATATTTTATTCCAAAAGATAAATTTTGGCCAATGCTGATATAGTTAGTGATGCGCATGCACGGGGGTAGTGTTAGATACTGGAATAATAGCCAGCAGTTTTGATAAAATTTATTAAGGACTTGTATACCTGTTTTCTAATGGCGGGCTTAGGGTTTAATATCGCTGGTAATGTTAAGGGAGTGTTGAGTTTTTTTAATTCGTTTCTAAGTGCCTCGCGTTGTGGGTAGTGTTTTGGGCATTCAAGTAGGACATGTTCTATTGTTTCTTCTACATTGTTGCATGCGGTACAGAGTGGTGAGGTGTTTTTCAGAAGCATGGACAGATGTGATTTAAGTCCGGTTTTGCCTAGTCTTAATCTTGTGATGATGCGGTCGTCACGTTTGCTGTCTAGCTGGAATCCACAACTCTGTCTTTTCCCCTTATCTAGAATACTATGTACCTCGGTTTTCTTCGTTCCATTCTTTTTCCCATTTACTATCTATTCTGGTTCTAATGATGGAATTCAGTTCTTTGGTTCCTAGTCCTATATGCACGTCAGGTGCAGTTTTGGTGAGGCTGTCTTTGGCTGTCCTATCGGCGTCTTCGTTTCCCCTAACGTCCACGTGGGCGGGAATCCAAGCTAAGATGGCGTCAATGTCATTGTCTCTTATTTGTGTACATAGAATTTCTATTTCGTGTATGAGGTCAGGTCTGCTGTCGGATTTGGAGTTCTCTATAGATACCAGTCCGCTTAAGGAATCACTAAGAATAACGGTGGAAACCGGTCGGTTCTGGAGAACCCATTCGAGGGCCTTGATTATGGCGACTAATTCAGTGGTGTATACAGACATATTGTCTGGTAGTTTGAAACCTTCGTGAATGTCAAGTTCTGGAATAACGAATGCAGAACCTGTATTGTGACTTGTGTTTTTGGAGCCGTCTGTATATATTTTCAAGCGATTTTTCCAATGTGTGTCAATATATTCGAGGCCAGTGACCCTTATATGCTCTGGGTTGTCCTGTTTGGTGATGTGGCTATGTATATTCGTGTCCACGTGTGGTGTGATTAGTTGCCATGGTGGTCTATTGACCTTGTCAGTGTCAGAGATACGAGAGATTGGAATGTCGTGTTCTTCGAATAATCGTTCTATCGTGTAACCGAGTGGTGCAGAGTCTTTTTCCCATTTTGTTTTTAGGAATTCGTATTCGCTTTTTGGGCCAAACATTTTGTGGCATGGGTGGCTTTCGCCCTTGGCTATTGTTTTCCCTGCATATTTCATTGACAGCTCTTCTCGTCTTAAATGTAAGGGTTTTCCATTAGTTTCTATTTGTAGACTACATAAAGGAGTTCCTTTGAACGCCCCGGTGGCTATTTTTAAGGCCGAATACTGAATGCTGTCTATTCTTTTCAAATGGGTCTTGCATGCTGATTGATACGCGATTGAACCATAGTCTATTTTGGATCTGATGAGTGTTTGATATAATTTGATTAAGCTAAGTTTATTGGCCCCCCTGTTGGTACCCGATACGCACCTCATAAGGTTCAGGTCTTTGTTACACCGAATAATTAATTGGTCAATGTGGTCTTTCCAAGTGAGTTTTCGGTCGAATATCATACCTAGGTATTTGACACTATTCTTAAACTCGATTTTCTGTCCTCCTAGTGATAGCGTGATGTCTGTGTTCTGTTTATTTGAGAATAGCACACCGGTAGTTTTGACAGCTGAAAATTTGAATCCCCATTTATCGGCCCAATCGCTGACTGTATTCAGTACCTTTTGCATTATACTTGTTAATTTTTTTATCGAGCCAGCAGATTTCCACATGGCAGCATCGTCAGCAAAAAGTGATTGTTCAATTTCAGGATGCTTTGTGTCAATTTCGTTGGCCAGGCCATTAATCAGGATGTTAAAAAGGGTTGGGCTTATGACGCTGCCCTGTGGGGTGCCGTTATCTAGCTGGTGGTCCATGGATATGGTGTTACCAATACGAACTTTGAAGTTTCGGTCATGAAGAAAATTTTTTATCCAGTGTTGTATTCTGCCCTTAATTCGCAGGTTGTTTAATTGGGTGATAATCCCGTCCTGCCATACAAGGTCAAACGCCTTTTCAATATCCAAGAAAATTCCTAATGTATATTGGTGTTTGGCATTACCCTTTTTGATGGAGTGTTGGGGTCTGGCTATGTGGTCTAAAGTACTTCTTTTTTTTCGAAAGCCGCTTTGTGTTTTGTTTAACAGGTTGTTGCTTTCCAGGTGATATTCAAGTCTGTTTTTGACCATGGTTTCCATAATTTTGCATAAATTTGACGTGAGTGAGATCGGCCTATATGACTTACTGTCTGATGGGTCTTTACCAGGTTTTGGTATTGGGATAACAATAGATGATTTCCATTTGCTCGGGAGTTGTTTGGTCTTCCAGCTCACATTAATTAGTTTTAGAATTAGTTCCTGAGTGTTGTTTGGTAGGTGTTTTAGGATTGTATACCCTAGTTTGTCTTCGCCGGGTGAACTTTCTTTTTTACAGTGTAAAGCTTTTCTGTATTCATTGATAGTAAAGTCTCCGTTACGGTAGTTTTCTATATAATCATTTGTGTCATTTTCCAGGATCGTTTCTTGTTTGATTTTTCTGAATTCTGGTTTCAGGTTTCTATCGCTACTGTTTGATGCGAATGATTCAGCAAGATATTCTGCCTTTTCGAGATTAGTTTTCTTTGTTTTGTTTA
>JAVTVY010054973.1:0-30853 GCA_036873755.1 Hanleya hanleyi | reverse complement strand
CGATAAATGTTTCTCTCATTTACAAGCCTCAATTTGGAACGGGGTTCTTTTGCTTCGGTAACTCGTCTTTGGACCGTTCAAATATTTTGTTTGCGTAGAAGCCAGTCGATGAAAAGTAAATCTGGCCGAGTTAATGTAATCTCAATAAGAAAGTGGCGACCACAATATCTAATGGACGTTATATGCACAATAGGTATTCACTCTGACTCCCAGTCTTTGTAGAGCCCTGAAATCCCAATGACAAAAGAGGATCGAGGAAGTGGGATAGTGTATAAGCTGGCGCGCTATAAATTATTGGACAAGCTGGCCGAGGCGGTTGTCCAAGTATGATGGGGTAATGGAATCGTGTCGTTCTCAGCTCATGAAGAGTTTATTTATGGGTACCCATGACCTCTGAGCGCCCACAATCTATCAATCATGCCTGAAATATATACCCTCGACCACAGGTAAAACAGTCATGTACTTGCTTAGCTCCCACTTTCGACTGTTGGCGAATGTTGTGTAATCGCGAAGGATCGAACAATCGTTGACCTATCATCGAGCCGTGTTCTCTTACCTCGAGGGCTTTCTTACCCTTTGCTTCTTCTTTCGAAAATTGGTAAGCATACGTTCGAATGATGTTTATTCATAGCAATCGCAGATGTAGCATAAATACCATCTGTCCATTGTCCAAGAGAACACAAGGGAAATTACCAATAAATATGAAATTGAAGATGTCTATAGCGGAAGTCTGGCTCATAACGCCATATCGAAAAGAAATCTGCGCTGCCAAGCATATAGTTATGTTTTACTTGTACATACCAATCTAATGGTATATCTGTCCGTGTCTAGTCAACGCATACACTATAGCGAAGAGGCTAAAGAACCTTTTTAAAAAATCTCTGATTGGCTCAACGTTCTTTCAATTTTCTTCACAGACCAGTGAAAATGCCGGATTTATATTTGAAAATTTGAGTGGACCAATCGTGAGCTGTAAAGGTGGTTGTTGTTTGTTTAAAACTCCGCATACTGTCTGAAATCAATTTAACGATTGAATCGAATCACTATTATTCATTATCTATCTTAGTTTTCGCTCAAAAGTGGTACCAATCATTCAGATTATCAATGGAGGAATTGGTTTTGGTCGATCGCTTCCTCAGTTCCGAATGTCTATACGACGTATATATTGGTCCTTTCTTCATATACCTGGTTAATGAAAACCTTTGGTGTGGGGACTCATGCTCATATACATTTCCCGTAGGTCAACTGTAATGGAATCCTTGATGAAAGCCTTTCAAGGAAAAGGTTCAAAGTGAAACGTGCAAGTACATTGAAATGAAACGTTACTTTTGCTTGGTGGAAATCAGCTTTTAGGTAACTGCAATTGGCTATATAACGGACACCACATATGCACAGATGGAGGATAACGGAATTAAGGTATATAGTTACATTATTTGATGTCTACCAGTGTGGAGGATAAGAATATCCGGTGGCTAAGAGTGTCCGGCTCCTATCTTCTAACCCAGCTAGAACATTTTCTTCCACATTGAAGATGAGTGTCCGTCCTCAGTTGCAATAGATAAGGATATGAGAGGGGACACTAATCCCCAGGACACTCTCAGCCATCACACCGGTATACGACAAATAATATTGACTTGAACCGGAAGTACCTTACTCTCAAACAAAATCAATTCATCGATGCCCAGCAGACGATTCTTGTGTTTGCAAAAACCAACTTATGCCATACTGCTCGTTGTTATTGGCTAGATTGGAAACCGACTGTGCTTATTATAAGATCTGAAAGATAACTGCAAATATAACATGCGTCATGAGGAATATTGACTTAAACCACAAGTTGACTCTCTAGTTTCATATGTGCAATCAGCTGGGCCTTGTCTCAGAAGAATCTACAGTAATTTCTCTAATTCTCTTGGGAGTTTGCTTACAGAATAGGTACAGTTGGTGTACAGGGACCGACGCCGTCAAGTGATAGATAATTAGCAGGGAATTCGGTATTTTCACGTTTGAAGGTCAGGATTTGTTTACATGCAATATTGTTCCGTACATGTCTTTAACTCCTCAATCACAAGTCTTACTTTTCAGAAAAGTCAGAATAGTTCATTGTAACATCGTATGCAGTACGGTCGTGATACGGCAGAAAAATTGTTGAAAGCGACGTTAAATCATATTCACTCAATCACCCATTGGTTGTAAAAATCTGAATCTTGCGCCTTGTAAATTGATAAATATTATTGACCATTTGATGGTTCCGGGTTGGCAGCCAAAATTGAGACAATTGGGGGATCAATTATCTTGAATTATACAGTGCGGAGGATATCCCGTTACTGCAGGGGTCGCCGTGGAATTAAGGAACCACATAGTCGTATCAACGCTGGAATAGGTTTCGTGACGAATTGAACTGCGATTTGACCGAACTTGATACTCTCCTGCCTGATCGAATGGTACGTCAGGCATGATTGAACCGCCGTATTAATTGGCTTAATCGCTACAATCGACAGCGTTATGGTCTTACAATTGTGTAACATTGCCCAGCGGCAGCTCAATGTTTCGTGACTCACTATTTGCCCAGCTAATTCCCTGCGTCTTTACTAATCAATAAATACATAAAGGTTTTTGTCTTTGGTTTATTGGTTTCTGGACGTCTTTAAAGAGCAAAAAACGATGGCCAATTATACTTCGTTTCCTAATCCACCCACTGCTGTCGACTATTTTTTATTCATTTCATTTGCGGAGTTAACGAAAGAAAGATAACATGTTCTCAATAAATTTCGCATTATATGACAACGTGCTAATATTGGCTAATATACGGAGATACGGAGTAGCCACTGTGCAGAGTAAATTGGAATTAAAAGTCGATATTTCTCGCAATATGACCGCTTAATGGATCGCCCTCGGCGCGCGTTATCCCGCGATATTGAAGCTGTCGGATAGTGATTTTCTGCGTCATTGAATTTTTCCACAGTTGTCATTGTGTTGAATCTTGCCGGGAAAGTGCAGAGGGTAAACATGTAGCGAGGAGGCATAACGTGTTTCAGACAGTGCTAGCCAGAATGCACGACGTATGACACAGTACTCTCATTGATTGTGCTATTGTTCTTTGGCGTGTGGTACTCGTGTTTTCTCGGTTCGACCACTTCTGAAGCCGGCGACGTGACGCCGATTGATTGTCGTATCACGTTTCTCAAACAAAGAAAAAAAAAAGAAAAGAAAAACGATTCTCGGCCGCTGCATGATACCGACATGAAATATACAATTTTTTCTAGCGAGGAAGCAATTGGAAAGTATGGAGGAAAACAGTTGATTTGTTAATTACAATAATATTGTAGTTGGTCCGTTACACTTCCGAAGTGCGAAATGATGGATTGAACTACTCCCGATATCACGTCAAGTAAGGGAGAGAGAGAGAGAGAGAGAGAGAGAGAATTAAGGTTTAACGTCGCATTCAGCAACGTCAAGTAAGGGATAACATACTATGCTAGCTTAGAAGTACGTGACAGTGTTGTCCTATTACGTTCAGATTGAACAGCTCCAGTTTACCCTTAGAAAACTAACCTTCCTGTATCTTAGTCTGAAAATTCATACTCATAGTTGTTCCTTACAATACGTCGCTCTTCAGGTGAAATGTACCAAACCACATTGCTATCCAATGACTTTCTTGAGTACACAAACTGTGTTCTGAGACGGGCACTTTTTTAGCGGTCCAAGCTGGTCGCGTGGGTACCGTCGTTTGCTTGTGCTCTGTTCGGTACCCACTGTCGCCACTGTCACTATTTTTTCAGGAATCTATCAAGATATACTAAGTAAACGGAACACAGTAAAATTTAGCTATGATATTATCCAATAAAAAAACAATTGAGCATTGAATGCGGGATATTCTTACACGAACATCCAGGAAGTGACGTCATTTACCGTCTATTTAACCTGGAGGGAGCTTAGGACGGCGTATCTGACAAGAGGTAATATGACCCCACAAGCTGTTATTCTGACTGCACTGGACACAAGGACAACCCAACGACCACGAGTGATTCTTCGGTGCCTCAGCGTCTCAGTCATGCTTTTTTCTAGCGGTACACATTGGTAACGTCAACGAGCTGTATTGATGGAATGTATGCACGTTCATGATAAATGTAACTTGAGAGAGCTTCTTGGTGAACAAGATTCAGTTATCAGGGAAGACAGTGGGGGTCTTTCTGTCTTCAAATTCTCCAAGGCTGACCCTAACTTACTGAAAGACAAAAAAGGCACTGGCGCGGAAATTCTTTTATGGACAACGGCTGAATTTTGAATGTCGGATCTGATTTGCTAGCAGAAGTATGTAACTCGAACATGGTTCCATGGTTGGATTGGGATTGTTTTTTAATAAACTCTATAAGACAGCGCGAAAGCGTGCTCACATTGACTTGCGCTCTCATCGAGATACCAGATCCCCCTATGCCAAAATACAGCCACAGCATGCTCATGGTTAACGCAATAACCGTATGTACACAAACGGTAGCCAATGGTGACTGAATAGTAAAATGAAAACATCCTTCAGCGCACTATTTCGTGTAATTCGTTCCAAAGAACTGCATCCATTGAGAAGAACGAAGGAGATCGGAGGACAAGTGTCGAGCAGGTTTGCTTTTCGCTTGAATGATCGTCTTTTCAGGGCGACGAAGATCTGTATATTGTACAGGAAGTCTTACCCCACGGTCACTTGCAAATGGTAATTCTCAGACACCTGGGCTATGGTAAGCATGCCATTAAATATAATGCCACGAAGGAGAACAACGTGTGCGAGACACAGACAGCGCCACCTGGGGTTAAATAAGCAGCGACAAGTACCAGACATAATTCTGTGACAAAGCTTCTCAGCATGAGGATGATCAATTACGATACACCTGGTAAATTTGCCTGAAAATATCAAATTCTCTATATAATACGGCTCGAACATGTCGTCTACATAACCCTTCATTCATCTGGAAGAAAAGAAAATATTAAAGCGCCGCAGACTGCATGGTGAAAAATAGTTGTGGATTCTTGTCGAGAGAAAATGCAGGCCATCTTCAATGAGATGAAGTTAAAAATTGCAAATAATATCAATCCGTTAGCCAGTTGCGGTCCTTGACACATTTTCTGGTGATCCTATAAAAGCTCATAATTAAACGAAACATAATAAGGGTAGTGGAAGATGCCGGCGTACTGACAAGAAGTCATATGAACCCTCAGGCAAATATACTGACTGCATATTTCTAAAAGCATCCCTAGAATCAGAACTGATCCCTGTGATGATTTGTATCCTAGTCACGCATTTAATTGATCATAAGACCGTTTCTGAACTCATCAGGATCTAAATTACAACATATATAAGGGAAGTGGGAAGAGGTGCCGACATAATGACAGAGCCACATGACTTCACAGTATAGTCTTCTGGTTAACCTATTCTAAAGCACATACCAATAATCTAACGATTCGTGATATGTGTTGTATCTCAGGTACGCTTTTATTGTACCTGTTCATGTGACAACTTGGATGACATGACGATACGGCCCCTAGCACCGGCATAAGCGGTATTAGATACAAATCTAGAGAGCTATGATGGAAATGCTCTGACAATTCGTATATTGGTTATTGGTGAGCTGTGTCGCTGTGACAACTCGTACACTGGGGATTGGTGAGCTGTATCGTCGTCAGATGAAAATGACGGCATTTAACACAAAAGACTAATCTGTAAGGCCCGATGTCGACCCAGCATCAACTTCCCACAAATGCCAACATATATCAAAGACCAAAAGGTCTGTACAGGGGGCGGGCCTCGGGAACAAAACGTCCACCAGCAGAATCTCGCCATATACAGGTAAAATTACCTGTATGGATTAATAGATTCCTGTATGGATTAATAGAATAAAATCCCTGTATGGATTAATAGATTCTAAGAAAAACTTATGCACATAGATTACGCAGGCCAAGCGGAATGTATATTAAAAATCGCCTTATTTTCTAGACCTTGCTTCAAAGTGGCCGAGGATTAAACTAGACTTAAAGGTTGGTTATGGTGTTAGCTCTGGTGTCAAAGACTAAATACAGTCACACAGGCGGTTTATTCAGCGCGAATTCAATAGCATTAAAAGTCCACGCCCTGCTCCACACCGTCTGTACACTTGTAATTTGTCTGCTTTGTATCCATGTCCTCAATGGAAATGGTCATGTTGCTTTAGTCCCTCTTGTCATTACTCTCTTGTATTCACCTGTTCTCCTTAGCCATGCCAGTCTTCATTATTCACCCTTTATCCCACGTCCGTGCATGTCACTGGATACTCGAATGGGTGGCTATTGTTATTCACCTAGCTTTACCATTGCCGGAGTGACCAATCAGCGTCGTGTGAATTATCCATCTTGCCGCCGTTTTCGCAGCAGACGACAGTTAACACTTGAGGCCAGTTTACACCTTCACGCGATAGAGAGTACAGCAATCCTGACTATGCAAACAGATAAGAGCTTTGGAAAACACCGTTGTATAAATATTTATATAACTATATGTCGATGTACGGACAGATGGTAGCACTCTTGGGTTCTGTTACATTCAGCGAGATTTCTGGCTCTATCCTAAATGAGGAGAGACGAAGGAAAGCTTTGAACATAATAGCGTTGGTGGTAATATCTTATCCCGTTCCATGGAACATTTATCTTTTAACAGAAGAGGATGCTATTGGATCAGTTTAGGAGGAATTGCCGAGAGAGAAGTTGTCGTATGAAGCTTCGGTTCAGACTATTTAGAAATACTACGCACCAGCTGGTTACCTGTGCATTAGTCTATCCTAGCGATAATGGGAAACTGGTGTAGACGGCTATCCATAGACGGCTCTCAGCTTGCACAAAGCGAACTCGTTCACTGACCTCCAGTCCGACGGCCACCCAGGTTATCGGTTCAATATGAGCCCCACGCTTAATGTATCAGATTTAGTTCAGATTATCCATATCAGATCTCGGTATCATTTCATATTCAAACTTGCCACCTACAATCTGGCATAGATTCGTCCCTTGCCACAGAGATCAAATCCTCCCTAAGCTTGGAGCAAGGTGCGAGTCCACAAAGTGGGAGTCATGTACCTGTATAGCATATTGACTGAGAGAAGAACAGGTGGTAGAAACGTATTGATTCTGAAAAGAAATCTATTATTTATAGTCCAGGTCTAAATCTGTATGCACAAATCAATTGGTTCACAGGGATATGTCAGCATAATAATGCATGCATTGGTATTGCATCATTTTGAATAATGGCTGTCGAACTTAATAAAAATTTCATTAATTTAATTTCGTTATAGAATACGCCCTATCAAATTATGCCTTAATTCATATGTCACGCCTGTATTTAATTTTAGCTCTCGTCATAATACAAGGCTAAGATCTGGAACTAGCGATGCATGTTCCAAATATCAAACAGCTCTATAAACATCACAATCAGTGAGATAGTTGACCCAATCAAGGACATGATTTGCACCGGGATCGCGAGGATGATTCCATATTTCTGAATTCCAGCAACAAGAACAACATCAACAACAAGTTTTCCGCGAAGGCTGGGTTTTGGATGAAATACGAACGATGGACCCGAAATTCAGTAGACAGCCCTTGTCCATAAAGGATATTTCTGCCTTCGCAATCTGAAGAACGGTATCCACAAGATATAGCAAAATAACCTGGTAACCTGTGTCTATAGTTCCGGTTATCCCGGGGTTAGGGCCGCATGAAGCCCATGTACACTCTCAGAAATATTCAGGGGATACTCCTGAATTCATCAGGTTGTATATCCACAAAATAATTTAAATTCAGGGATTTTGTCTGAAATTCAGGGCTGACAACCTGAAATTCAGGCAAATTTATCAACCTGATTAGTAAGATCACGACCCTATTCAGGTACGTAAAATGCCCTAAAACTCAGGAATTTAGCTTTAATCCAGGGACGATATACTTGAATTTTAGGAAATTATACCTGGATTTCAGGTAAAATCCTTGAAATTGAGTTGTAGATGTACAACCTGATCAGCAGTACTCCCTGAATATTTCTGAGAGTGTATATCACGATCCTCAGTCGTAATCAAGGGAGTGAGTAAGCGAATAGGATATAAAGTCGCTTTCAATAACAGTCATATTCAAAGCGCGACTGAGATACATCATTCTTTGGATAACGACTTTTATCACCAAAATCACATGGATGTAAAAGGTCTGATAAACTATACGAATTTGATATTTGGAACATCGAGGTGCCTTGATGGCATGATTGAAAATTTTTGACCGCTTCTCTGTTGCGGAAAACTAGCATATAATGAATATTCAGTATTCAGCCTCCGTCTATTAAAGAATTTTCGCATTCCATATAAAGACCTCATTCATAAAAAAGTATTAGCTCCAAATTCAAAACTAAGATAAGCGTAGTTTCATAACAATGATCTGGTTTCCTGCAAAAGCGGTCAACAGTTTCAACAGCTGTGGAGTAGAGCTTGGATGTAGAACGCACCGTGTCAGGAGAACATCGCCCTTACGTATTTACACCAATCCCTGTCTTGTATAACCCCATGATAACAGGCATCTGCCGAACCAACACCTGGGTATGAAAATACCTTAATTGTGGGAATTGGGTGTTATTTGTCACAATTTTTCATAAATATAGATAATATACACCAATAAAGTGTATAATCATAGACACAATACTACCTATCCATGAAGGCAGTATAATCAAATTAGGTCCAACGGACACGCATCAAGCGCACAACACCACGCTTCCCACGATATAATCTAATCATGTGACCAAGATAAACTCTCGGTCAGTATCAAACGAGAGGATACCAGATGACCTTTCAGTGAGTTTGACATTTGTTGACAAGGTTGAACTCTGGCTATAGCATATTTAATCAACATGAGAAACGAGTATATTTGTAACAGATTTCCGGATCTATTTGTGTATCGGGGTCATTTGACTATATACATGTACTTCTTCACAACAGCTCTTAAAAACAGCACCAAAAAGATCTGATTTCATCTATATTACGTGACAATACCTAGAGTAGTGAAATAATAATGACTGAGCAGACGACAGTAAAAAAGTTTGAAAATCTTTGGCAATAACGTACAATGTATGATATAAAAACTGGTTATCTCTTGAAGGACTTTTGACCTTTTCCGATTAATGCAACTAGAAACCATAGAGTACAATCTTGTAAAGCGGAACCATCTAAGCTCGGTTGGGCACCATACCTCTGAACCAACATGCAGATAATCTCCATGGAACCAAACACCATGAGCCCAGCCTTATATAACGCTTTGGAAACCATGTCAAGCTATAAACACATCTGAAACTAACAGGGTTGAACACAACATGGACTTCTGGAACTCAGCACCATAAGCTTAACTGTCAACAGGGTTTCGAAACTAATTGATGCAAGCCCTACTGGCCATTGGATTTCCATGACCATGATAGATGATGGATAGATGGTCCATACTGAGACCAAACACTGTATAGTTGGTCATAATGTATCGGTCGAGCACCAAATGCTATGCAAGCGCAATGCCTCCGAACAGTATAGGCACAGCTTCAGTAACCAGTCACTGTAATATAAGTACAATACCAGACGCAAGACGTCTGCTGAAACGATAAAATTTAAAAAGACCGCATCCAGCTCAAACCCGCAACGCGTCTGAAACCAGCTGTGCCTGCAAGAATGTGGACCGTCAAACCCAAACTTTAAAGCAATCTGAAAACAGCACCACGTCCTCAACTTGACCCAACTAGCCAACTCTGCTGGACCATGTGCCCAACTTTATTCCATGATGCTGAAACTGAACAGCTGCACGTCTCTTAATCAACCCATGGAGCCATTGGGACCAACCCAGGACTCCTGATCCCCAAACACTGCGCGCCCAGTGACCTTACGCTTCTGAAACCGAACATCATGTGGTCAAACTGTATCCAAGATTACGAAACAACATTCCCCCAACCTAAGGTTCCTGGAACTGAAACCATGTGTTTAACTTGGCCCAAGACTTTTCAAACCATACACTACGTGCTAGAAATTCCTTTGCAATGCTTGTGAATCCGAACAGCGATATTTTGGAACATGCCATGGCGGCTGTTGGTGACTGGCTGTAGGAATATATCAGATCTACTTGTAGACATTCTTGAACTTCGAGCAATAATATGCTGTAATAATTTGTTCATTTAAATCATGGACCTTCATTCCTTGAAAAAAAAGCGATTTCATAGAGAAATTGCTTCCTCAGATAAAAATGATGCATAGGCCAAGGGTAGCAAGTCACCTTCGCAGCAGATATATCAGACTCGGTTTCCATAGAGGCGCAACTGCCACACACATTAAATTCCCAGCATATCGACAGAACAGGATGCAGCTTAAAGTGGCGTAAAAATGGGCGAAATATACCACCAAACATCTGTCTCGAGTGAAAATATTGAGTGTAAATTGAGATGGCAGTTGTACCCATCACTCCGAAATAATAACTCCAAAGCTGGGTCTAATTATCTCCAACAGAAGCCTAATTGAGTGTTACCTAGCCTTCAGCCAACGTAAATAAATATACTGTGTCACGACGTTCTGGGAGTACTATATATTTTTGGCAGCTTCTTCCTAGAAAATTCCCTGTCGGTTTAAAAGGTTCATCTGTCTTCCAGTATCGTGTCTCCATTGCATAGTATAAAGGTAGGGGACACTTTCGAACTGATGGTTTGTTAATTCATACTCTAGAAAAGATAAAGAAATAAAACTGAATTGCCGATATCTATAAAATCATACATGTGGGCACTAAACTCTTTCGATTGCAATAAGAACGTAAGGATGTAGTGTGTACACAGCCAGAAAAATTGTGTTGGCCTAACACCCTTTTTTTGGTGATGAGGGCTAGCCAACACCATAAAGTGGTGTTGAGAAATGGTGTTGACCAATGCGAACCAACGTTGATCAATTTTGAGGCCAGTAACACCAAATAATAGTGTTGATCAACAACAATAAAGGGTGCTGAAAATGGCTAGACATCATATTTTTCGACATCATATTTCCGAGACCGTGTACATGGATCTTTTGTAATACCTGCAATGTCGTTGAACTGCGTTTCTCTGCAAGGAGCTGGTCATCTACATGTAATATACATGTATAGCCCAGAGTGTAGAAATTATGGTGTTCTATTTGAAACAAGCTCGCGGCGCGACTTTTAGAAACTCGCCACTCCCCACGCGCTGTGGACACTCCGGCGCGCGGCGACTGGCGGCTTTCTCCTGTCTCTTAACATGTAAAAACTCGCCACTCGCCGTAAAACGCGGCGACTTTCGACCTATCTCTTAACCTGGAAAAATTCGCTGCGCGCCACTCGCCGGACGAACCACGGCGCGCGGTGACTGGCGACTTTCTTCTATCTCTTAACCTGCATAAACTCGCCAGTCGCCAATTTTGGAATTCTCAGGACATACAGGGCGAGTTTGCCCTATCAGTTAACCTGGGAAAACTCGCCGCGCGCCACTAGAGGAACGAACCACGGCGCGGGGCGACTGGCGACTTTTGACTTCTGGAATTCTCAGGACTTTTTTTCAAGTGCGCATGCCCGTGGAACATCAATTATCGGAATAGTTTGTTATTTCGCTGAGAGTCGCCATTTTGTGAGTTTGCTGGGAGGAAAAGGTTTGTATTTTACAGCATGTTTCGAACAAAATATTCCGATAATTGATGCGCCCCAGGCATGCGCACTTGAGAAAAAGTCCTGAGAATTCTAGAAGTCAAAAGTCGCCAGTCGCCAGTCACCGCCGTGGTTTGTCCGGCGGTGGCGCGCGGCGAGCGGCGAGTTTTTCCAGGTTAAGAGATAGGGCCAAAGTCGCTAAGTTTTACGGCGCGTGGCGACTGGCGAGTTTTTGCAGGTTAAGAGTCGCCAGTCGTCGCGCGCCGGAGAGGTCCACGGCGCGTGGCGAGCGGCGAATTTCTCTACAGTCAAAAGTCGCCAGTCGCTGCGCGCCGTGGTTTTTTCCGGCGAGTGGCGCGCGGCGTTTTTTCCAGGTTAACAGATAGGGCCAAAATCGCCGCATTTTACGGCGCGTGGCGTGTTTTTACATGTTAAGAGATAGAAGAATGTCGCCAGTCGCCGCGCGCCGGAGAGGTCCACGGCGCGTGGCGAGTGGCGAGTTTCTCTACAGTCAAAAGTCGCCAGTCGCCGCGCGCCGTGGTTCGTCTGGCGAGTGGCGTTCGGCGACTTTTTCCAGGTTAACAGATAGGGCCAAAGTCGCCGCGTTTTACGGCGCGTGGCGAGTGGCGAGTTTTTACATTTTAAGAGATAGGCGAAAGTCGCCAGTCGCCGCGCGCCGGAGTGTCCACGGCGCGTGGCGAGTTTCTAAAAGTCGCCACGCGCCGCGAGCTTGGCCCAAATAGAACACCATAGACATCATATTGTCAGAAGATATTTGTCGATAGCAGGCGAGTCTTTATTCCTGATGATAGAAAGTTCAGATATATATTTTAGGCAAAATAATTAATTTCAAAAACTTAAGATAAAGAAAAATCCCCAAAATGGACGAACCACAACTGACCGTTATTTTGAATTAACTCAAGATGATCATTTAAGCCCTTGATTAAGCAAGTAGGCTCAAAGTGAGCTCAGCTTGTGATACGTTGTATCAGGTTTTGTGATCCGTTCTATTTCTCGGGTCATTTTTCATGCAATTCAATATTTTAGGAAAGAAATTAAGATCTCCCAGACAGTCATATTAGACGACTTATTAATGAAATCGTAAAGGAGTGTGGGTTAAATATCTCTGCGTCGCCACATTTTCTGATGTTCATTTTTAGATATAACTGATAACATTATCCTGTCCTGTACGTAAATGAGAACGCATGACTAGCGGCGATATCTGGAAGATCAAAGTGAAATACGTTACAAATTAATTCCGGGAGTCCGACAACTCAACAAATGAAGACAAATGAGTCGAAAATGATACTATCATTAAATCAGCGTGATTCTTTCCCTTGTTATACATGCTATAGCGAACTATAAAGAGTCACGCTGATTTAATGAGCCTATGTCAATGGTGAAGCTGGATAGAAACTATGCGATTCTGCCGGACTCGTAAACCATGTCCAGTTCTGAAACGTATCACGCTAAAAATGAAATGATGAAGATTTAAGTGTTGTTATATTACATATCTGTGGCACTTCGTTGTCTCTTGTAAACGACTCTAGACATTAACTCTCTTTAATCTCTTTAATTAAGATTTAAGTTTGATCCCAAATGTATACAACCCAAGTTTGAATTTTATCCCTCTATTTTTAGTGTGTAGAAGTTTATCGGGATAGTACTAGTTGCGAAATCACTCCTCAAACGCCCTCATGAGCCAGTTTATCTATCGATAGTGAGAATTTAGGATTTACCTGTGACTGTGAAACCGTGTTCACAAGCTTTGTCTCCAGGTATTAAGCATGCTTATACGAGATTGGGCTTAATCTATATCTGATATAACATATCTGCATAGAGTGAATGAAAAAATCAATATGAGAACTGTCATACCATATTATGACATATACCCTACATTGATTATATTCCGGATATGAAGTCTGGTATATAAGCAGCCTGCTGGTGAAGTGCATGGCTATCTGACCCAAGTGCCCGCATCATCCGAACGCATGGTACGATCATACGTAAATACTTCTGTTCGCAGCCATGCGGTAACATATGGAAGCCGGATGCGGCCAATCGTTGTTTCGCCTTTGATAACGCGCGGCGCGAAAAAACGAAAAGACGAGATTGCGTCGAATTTCGCGAGATTTTGCCCCTTTTCTCGTCTTTTTGTTTTCTCGTATTTTGATAACGCGCGGCACGAAAACACGAGATTGCAAGGCGAAAAGACGAGAATGCGTGGCGAAAAGACGAGAAAACGAGGGCCAGAAATCTCGTCATCAAAACACGAGAAAACGAGAAACGAAAAGACCAGAAAAAGGCAAAATCTCGCGAAATTCGACATAATCTCGTCTTTTCGTTTTTTCGCGCCGCGCGTTATCAAAGGCGAAAAAACGAAAAAAGAAAAAGACGAGATTGGCCGCATCCGGCTTCCATAATAACATATGTGATTTGGATATGTATGGGTTTGTGTCCGAAAGATGACAGCCGATTGGCTCCGTTGGGCACGAGATCGGCTCAATCACATTCATTTAACGAAAACTCACCTCCAGCCCTTGGTGGGTCTCGAAGTGCATGTCCCCATCACAAACTGGAAACACTATTGTTTATGTGAACTATCGCCGATATTATTTCTTCCAAATATTTTAGACCGCTCCTAAAATCGACCTTCTTATGAAAAAACAAACAAATATGCATCAAGAGTGTGAGAAATAAAGTAGCTAATTTCCACAATTTCGGTTTAGTCTCGCTCAGTATCAAGCGTGTCCGATTCCCAGGCCAATTTTTCAAAAACAATTCATTTCATTGGCTCGTTTACTCAAGTACACACTGAATAAAGTCAATAAGCTAAAGGTATAATTTAATGAAATGTGACATTCCCTTAGCTCGGGAAGATGAGCGCTCGAACAATGTTTTCTCTCGCCGCTATCACCCCAAGGAATACTTCAAACTGCTCGTTGGTTTACTTTCTCGGCTGTAGTCAACTAACAATTACAATTAGCCTGATTAACAGGCTGTATAACAAAATGTATATTTTTTGCGAGAGCAACAAATAGAAACCTTAAACCAAAACAAATCTAATGTTTTCACAGTCAAAATAAGCTGCCGTGATATTGCAACGAAATATTATTTTGGCTCAAGCACAGACCATACAAGTATGGCCCACGGTTCAAAGTGTCATATCTTATCAATTAATTCCCCTAATGTTTACGAAAATTCAAACGCCAGTCGACGCTTTTTTTAAATACTTATGGCCCTGATTGTTAACGATAGAAGACTTGGATATAATAATACAGCTTTTTGTGTAGATTTAAAGAAATTAATTTTTGACTCTGCTAACGAGAGAGTTTTCCGTCTGTTAACGCAACTACTCATTTCATTGTCAGTAATGTGTATATCAACCGATGACATTCACAGATTGGCCACACCCACCGGGTCGCGGAGTTGCCATAAATTTCTAAATTTCAATGATGCAAATTAACTAAACGTTGCGTTAAAAGAGTGATGGAAAACGATGCCGGCGTACTAGAAAGAAGATAGATAAAACGGCCCAAAGGAGGGAGTATTTATAGAATGCAAATTCGTATTCTGAACAAAAACCTGTGAGGCCCGACGCCGACAAAGCGCTTCATTCTCCTCCATGTTGGGCGAAACCTCCACCAGCAGAATCTCACCATATACAGGCAACAATTATATGCAACATTGAAAGGATGGTGGAAAACGATGCCGGATTACTGACAATAAGTCATATTACCCCATATGACTAAAAATACCCCGTGCTCGAGTCGCTTTGCAAGGGAGACATATTTCATGTGATTTTCTTTGTGGTTTCTTGCGGTTATTTGCGCTTTATTTATTTATGTGGCAGACCCAACACGTCGTATTATTCGGCGTACGTGCTGTTCTAGTCTGAACTGTATCAGGTTTAACAGACAATCCTTTTCTGTTAATTTATTTTCACTAAGTGCAATGGGATGTTAATTAGTACGTTATAGATATTAGAGAATAATCAAGTGGTATAAAAGTCACTGATTGTAATCTCTCCTTTAATGTTAAGCTGTGTTGGTCTTTGTGCGCAATTTATAATGACCAAGCATAGATGAATATCAATACATGCACAAGTGTCTCTCGGGAAAACACTTATTACACAAAGGGCAAATTGGACAAGCACAGGATGTTCCACTTACCGAGTACTCGATTGACTGTGTTTGTTTCTCAGTACATTTTAACTGAGAGTTCACCCCGAAAAGTTATTTACAAGTAGTTTGACCGAAAACTAAAAAATAACAATTAGTTCGGTACAAATATCCGCTCTAGAAGATTGAGGATGTGAGTATAGGATTTTTCAGGGATATCACGGCGGTGCATACGTGTGACAAAGCGGTCCCAATGGCGGCTCACTGATGCATTATGCCGTAGGAATACATCATAATCCACCCCCATTAGATTACCCTGACATCGGACCAACCAGTCCTTAATCTACCCTCTTAATCCTGAGCGCCCAGCACGGAACCAACAAATGCCGTTTGTTTAACCCTACCTGGGGGGCACGCCCTACCAAACTTTCTGCGCTATCTCCGGAACGACGAAAAATGGAGTGCTGAAACCCCGGGACTTTATAGTTGATCATATTGGGGTCATTTTTGAGCTCATTTGCATAACCACCTAAGCAGAGGATCATGAGTAAATTCAAGATGGCGGCCACGTGGGGTACCAGAAAAGTGATGTTTTTATCACATTTCTTAACAATTTCTGCTTTTCCGTGATGAAAAGTGGCCAAAAACTATTTTATTTCACATCACATTAATATTTACTAATTTATCATGCAGTTTTTGCGGAGAAATTGCATAAATAAAAAAATCGGAAAATCCGACCGAAAAATCGACCAAAAAATGCCATTTTTGAAAATGACGTCATTGTGACGTCATCAAAGCGGCCATCTTGGAAGGTAGAGCTTGACCCAAGGGTACAGTGTGGTAAGTTTCAGCCCCCTAGCTCAAGGAATAAGAAAAATAATTAGGGGGGGGCCATTTCGCCCCCCCCCCCCCGGGCCTGGAGAGGTCCCAAAAATCCTAGGCCAGATAGGGTTAAGCCGTTTATATCTTTCGGCCCAGGGGTCGATCCCAGGACATCACGCTCGCGTTGTGGACGCTCTAATCAATAGATCATCACAATGCTGTCCGCTTTAGTCAGAACAATCTCATGCAATAAATGATTATCAAATGATGTTTCGGACCAGGAATCGTCATAGGTTCTTGCTTCTCTGGTTAATCAGTATGAAAATATGCAAATAAATAATACACTAGCATGTATAACGTGTACTATACATTATGTATATCCCGGATGTTGTGATAAACTTGACACAATGTATGAGCAAATCACCCCAAAGTAGCCTTCGTATTAATTCAGGTCAGCGATGTCAAAATTTTGTTTTTGTTGTACTCCTATTTCTCAACGTCTGGTGAAACGACGCAAACAACTTCGGGGGGGAAAAACGCTGATATCGGTACCTTCAACCTGTGGATATCTGATATCTTCAGATATCTGCAGATAAAAAATATGTACTATGGATCTATTCCGACCCCTTAGCCTCCCTAACCAGCGACACTAAGTGTATTTTGTACCTAATAATATCTTCACAATAATATCTAAAACACGGAGTATTTTGTACTAATACCTTAAGTCTTAACTTGTTGATTAACTCGGTTAAACTGAATAAACACTCGTCACTTTATCTGTGGTTAGTGCAACGATGACACAACACCGGTACAGTAATTAAATCGTACGGAAATACCTGTGAAAACAGGCGGCTCGGGTGATCCACGTGTTTATCTCTAGGTGGTCAACGCGTGACCAGAATATCATTAACCTAACCGCATTCAGATGACCCTCACGCCTGTAATTAACTCAGATGTGATATGTGCATCGACAATTAGTCCCTGTATACTTGCTTTATTTTCGTATGCATGTCGTAACGCCGAGTAAATTACCATTGGCGTGCTCGGATTGAGAGTATACTGTATAAACTATAGTACTGCAGTTCACTTTATTTGCATTTTCCGCAATATGTTGCATTGTCAATATTTATATAATGCAAATGTCGGAGGTGCTTAACGCGCATACTAATTTTGATATATGCGGATGTTATGGAGCCATGCAAGTATGGTTCACCGTATAGGTTGATTGCCCTTGGGACAATTGTTACGACAACATATGTTACTTAACTTTTCGTTCATGATTCATGGACAATCGCTATTTGGAGCCAAACTGTTCGATAAACGAATTCGTGGTGTGACTGTTTCACCATGGAATTTCCCTTTGGGTTTATCGTTTACGTATAGCCGTAATTACCTAAACATCTTATAATAAACCCGAGCAAAAGAATCAGAACTGTTTCGCTTTGGGAGGTGGACCCGACCACGTGAAAACTATTACTCCAGAAAGGCTTCAATGACGTTACCCCCAGGTGAGAAGTGCCGTGGAGTGAAGACAAGATGGTATCCGATACTTGACAAGAACCACTTCAAGCGAGGGCTCCCGCGATTGAAGTCATTAAAATCTTGTTTTATTAGCCAAACTCTATAAGCACCTAAACGTGTTCTCTACAGGTTCTGCTGATTGATGGACCCTCCCATGTAGTCACGTGTAGCTCGAATACGGCGACAATTACCCGTTATCACAATGAGGGAATTACAAGCGTCTGGTCCGTCGTTCATAATTCAGCCGTCGTCCATCAAAGGATAGTCCATATTCCATATAACAGTATTAGCACCAAATTCAAAAAGACAATCATGGTATATATAAACATAGGCTAGTTTCCTGCAAGAGAGAAGCGGTCAACAATTTTCCATGATGCCGGCAAGACATCATGATGTTCCAAAAATCCGTATCGCTGATCACTATTCTTAATCCATAATATTCGTTGTAAAGTCATCATCTAGAGAATGATGTATCTCAGTCACGCTTTGATTGTGAATGTTCATATGAGCACCATGAGGATCTGGAAGTACATGGGTTCATACGGCCCCTAGCCCCGGGTTAAGCGGAATTAGACACAAGTTACGAAACGTAACGCGATAGATCTTGCACGCTACGCTCGTATTTTGCTATCAGCATGCGATATGTATCGCCAAAACTTTGCGTGGAGGCGCTTGATGGTATAGCCCTGTTTTATAAGTTTCCTCAACAATGTTTTGTGTCCTTGATTAAAATCGTCACATTTAACACAGGATCTAGCAAATGCTACTAGGCGAGATATGTATACGCTATATGCAGGTCCCACTGGAATATTACTCTCCAGAAATGGATAGTTTACGATGTCGAAATTGTAAGTCGACGAGAGAGAAGACCCGCTTCATTTTATAGAGATATAGGTCTAAATATGATGTGCCTCTAGGGCTATCTGTAGTTTTCTTCAAATCTAGTGGTTTTTATATAGCGATTATCCACAGCGAGAAGATCGCCTATATAGCGTTTGTTGAATGTCTCTTGACACGTTTGGTGTCAGAATTGACTTTTGGGCTCGTATACATTATAAATAAATATATATATATATATATATATTATATTCTATAACCTAGTTTCCGGCGATCATTCTAATGACCAAGTGTAGAGTTGGAGTTCGTCGAAATTGTTTGGGGCGAAAGCTTTTTTGCTTTATATACACCATGATATCGCTCAATTCTTAGTTAAACACGTGGAAAATGTTGATGCTGAAACTTGGTCAATAATACTCGTTGATCTCAATTATGTAACTTGTTGAGTGAAACTAATATCTTAGCTCAGAGGGCATTAATCTTAAGCTGTCCTAATGAGTCGTCGTCTAGACTTTTAAGTACAGTAGAGTATCTTTTCCAGTTTTGGCCACCCGCCTTGACGGGTATTTGTAAAATATTTGGCCTTTGTCACCTCGATATTAATTGCGCATTTCTTTCAAGATTTACAAGTTCTCACTCGCCTCAAGCAGTTCTTAAAGGCGTTCATAGTGATTTTACTGGTAGTTGTATATTAAGTAAATTTTATCATTTGCCTGATATTGGCCAGATACCTGGATTGGTCAATTTAAGGCCTGTTCAGTCCCCCAATATTTGTACTAGGTCTAGGGTATAAAACTCTTAGGACTAGGGTATGAAACTCCACGCATTATATTTTGGAGTCAAGGCCTGCCACAAAAAGTGAAAAAAAAATCTTCCATGATCGCTTTCACGACGCCACAGTGATGTCACATTCTAGATATACATTTTTGGACGATTTTCCAGTCAGATTTTTCGAATTTTTTATTCGTAGTATATTTCCTCAGAAACAAAATAGAAAATGAGTTAGGAAATACGTATCTGATGTGAGATAGAATATTTTGGGGCAAAGAACTTCAAACATTTTGAAGGAAAATGACGAACATGAAACTTTTCAGCTCACGGCCTTGGCCGCCATTTTGAATTTACGGATGATCTTCTTCCAGCAGAGTTATGCTAAAAGGCTAGCAAATGACCGCATTATGATAGGCTATACATTTACAGGGTTTTTTCCTTTCGAAAATAGTGTAGACAGTGCGTAGTCGCGGGAGGGGGTAACCGATCCATTTCTTTACCCGTATGAAGCATAAACCAGATTTACTTCATTCATGTATGTATTGTCTCGGCCTACATGTATATGCAACTGAACAATTATTGGATATCCCCAGATATGACTATCGTGTGCAGTCTTGTGATCGTTTATAAAGCATGAACCTTGTTGGTTTCTCATTTGTAAGTCAAGGGAACATGTGTGTAAGAATTGAATAAGTTACTTACTGTCGTATCATGCACTATTTAGGTTATGGTCCCTTCCAATCGTTCGCAGATGGTCTAAACTACCGTAACTAAGTGTAGTAGCCGCATGGAGAAGGATGTATAATAGGTCTTGTCAGTTTATCTGACCGTTTTAACGGTCATTTCAATAAATTATTTTGATCGCAAAATCTTATTTTTCTTGTATCCCAGTCATAACGCAAGCTGAGCTCCGTGCACTCTGGACATTTTACCTTGCAGTATGGATCCGAAAACGCTTCAAAGTTGCCTGTGAATATTTGTTGGAGTAGACCATAGACCGGGCTGCCGCAAAATACGAAAGACAACCATGAGATGAGTTATATAATACAGTGGACATTTACCATCGAATTAAAACGCTTTGGAATGCTATAGGTTAAAAACGTATACAATTTCATATTTGCTATATTTTTTAGACTTTCGTTCGTGTTGATCTCTGTGTACTTAACGCTGTCTACACTTTGTGATGCATACAAATTTGACAAAACTGTCTGCTTTTCTATTTACACTCAGGGGGGTGTACGGAGTGTATTAAGTATACACGTGTCTAAATGATGTCTGCTCGACGTTTAATACATACCCGCGCATTGTAAAACCCGAAAACGTATGCAGTCAGATATTTTCCCTTTCACGCATTCATGCAGTAGGTGCCGTGTTTTGGATCGTCGGCTCTTTGAAGTACGGTGCTCTAACTTGATCAGAATGTATGTAGTAAAAACTTATACCAAGAACTCTTCTCGGTGCATGACTCTCAACAATAGAACTACGACACATGGGAAAGTCGAAACGCATGTAAACTATTTTTACGTCCACCCCATGCCTGTATCCGAAGTATATAAATGTGATAATGCTGGTACAAGAATGGTGCAAAGAGATCATTTGACGTCTATGTAAATGTGTCATAGAAATTCCCGACCCATGAATACGTTTTGTCCGTGTCATTCCGTGTGATTGCTGTGCCGTAACAACATAACCATGGTTCACACGGTACGAGAGAGCAATCGTTGCGCGGTCGCGAGAGATTATCCGATTTCCCCGAACAACAAGTCGCCAACAGCCAGCATACATGTATGCGTCAAAACTATACAATAACTTTACAACAAATTGTAAATATCAATATACAGTTCAACTTCAGTTTCTCTTGGATTGTTTTCCCTCCTGATGTTCGATGCCGAGTTTCTAAATACCATTCGAGATTGAATAACGATATTTGTCAATATATCTCGAAGTCGCGAAATTCGAAGGTGCGAGGAAATGTTTTTCCCTGAGGAGGAATGTTTTCCCTGATGGAGAAAAACGATTGAATCGCGATTGCTGCGATGTTATATTCTTGTTTTCGATCGTTTTTATTTTTTAAATGAAGAAAAGAATTCTTATGAATCCTAATAGCACGACTCACACTGAGAAATCTTTTAATAGAGAATAAAAATAATTCATCGAAAGGCGACTGTATCTCGTGGAATATGTGAATATGTATATCACGGATTTATAAGTTTTGCGTAATACATGTATATATGTGTTTCACGCTGATAAAAGTATCATTATACTGTATAAGTTCATGTGTAGAAAATATAGACGAACTTCTGAGCTATATTCCTGGTACATATATATATTTTTATTTTATAAGTGCATTAAATATATGTATGCAAAGTATATCTTAGAAGTTTGTTTATTTCTATAAACAACGAATCTACGTATCACTTATAGTGTAGTTTCTAGTTTCTCGAGCTCTATGGTGTATAGCGGCGTAAACCGACATACATTACAGTTAAAGGCTGAACACGATCCGCCTCACGATCCCCTTTCGTTTCTCAAGACAAAGATTGCCTCACGATGGGCGACACATAGACGGAACGTGTTCGGATACACGATACACGTCTTATCAGAATATATCGTTTTTGACTTTATGTTTCTCGATATTTTCGACGTGGATTTAGGATGGATCTTTTTTAAATCGTCAAAATGAGACAGAAGTTGCGATTGAATAAATCCCGATTTTACGGCAACGATCGTTCGCCTCTGTGGACGAGTATAGTCGCAGTTATCCAAGATGTCAATACGTATAAAGTGACAATCTTCCAAGCAATATTAATTAAATGAATATATAAGCCGCTGTAATATCTTCCGTCTTGCACTTCCACCAATCAAGACACACCTTCCACCTCGATGGAATGGTCGTTAAAGACACGGGCTTTCTCGTTGGCTTAGCCGAATACGTGCACAATGTGGTTGACTATATTTTGTTGTGACCGACCGCGCAGACAGCGTGCCGTAGGCTTGTTCCATAACAAAGAGTAGCGTTAGGGACTGGTTTGTATCTCCAACCGTTGAAAAATTGGAGGATAAAGCTGTCATAAAGCTATTAAAAATCGTGAGAAGAGCCATTGAACGTGAAATTCGACCGACAGAAGTAAGATCTTATACCGAAATATACGATTGGGGTGCGTTGACATTAGGATTATTAGGATTATCTTCCAAGTAATTTTATACGATGGAGTGCCCAAGTCCAGCATGCAAATTTGCATGGCCCCATTTTGACTTCATCCCGAATATTCTCTCTAGATATCGGCTTGGGGCGAAGTAAAACGTTAGCTGACGATGGAAATTCACGTTGTGAAGGTTCCAAGCCTGGTTCCAATAATGGCTGGTGTATCCATTCGGAATAGTTGTTCAAAGTTGAAAAGGAAAAAGAAAATGAAATTGATTGCCGAATTTGGTTTGCAAGGAAGCGACTTCTATATAATGTGAAACTTCGGTTGTGTAGAAATGGCTTTTTCGCGAAGCGCCTTTATGCAGGATGTTTTGTCTCTGGGAAACTGTAACTGGAGAGCTGTGTTATACTGTTATAGCACTCGGCACAGCCTTGATAAACTGCCATCATTATCGGAGAGTTAATAGATACCCGGTAAGACATCTAACCATTCTTCCAAGAATAAATCGATCACCTGTCTCCTCTGGCGCTGTTAAGGAAGCTCAAGATCGTTTTCTGGGAGGCGTGGAGACTTAGACTGTCTTTAGATGTGTCGAAACTGTTACCGCGAGGCAATGCCTTTTCTCGATCTTCCAAACACAGAACCAGCGAAAACCGTTCAGCGTCTTCCCGAATCCTGCTTAAAAAAATGGACTTTTAAGGTCACATTCACAAACTGAGTTTAATATCTATCCGAGGACGAGCATCCAAGCAACCGACCATGATCAGATTGTCGTGGAGGTACTTTTGTGTCAGGTAATCATTACAGGGTATTTGTTCGTGTGCTTTTTATTACATAAATTTGATTGCCTCAAAATAGCGTAATATCGACTCGCAGTACAAGACGCGGACAAAAGATTTCTTAAGTCAAATATGCAGCATTATGAAACACGGTGAAATTGGAGAGGCTTCCGCCTGAAAGAATCAGTATAAGAAAGAGAGCGAGTCGATCGAACGAAGCCACTCAAGAAACACTCATCGATGGTTCTTCGCCAGGGAATGGAATCGCCGTCGGGGAAAATCTCCCGTCTGAATCCACATCGCATTCACAGGAATCGGTTAACTACGATGGCGCAATGAGAGGTTCTTGGGTTACCGAAGCTGATCAAGATTCGGTTTATTGGGGAGAATTGCAAATCGTTCCACTCACGAAGCAGATTATTGTGGTTCGTTGTTAGAAAACTTCTCCGATAGGGCGACAGATTAAAGTATTCCACACAGCTCCCATCAGCGGGGAACGATTTACGACATGAGTGCCTGTATATGATATACACTCACGCTATACGTGTATGATAACAAAGGCAAAGTCAAAATGTTTTATTGAAATGGCAAGACCGTCGCTAACATCGCCGCAGATGCCCCGTTTCACAGACTCACTCCATTATGTCCCAGGAAATAGCACGGGGAACCCAGATATGTATTACCAGTGGCCATATGCCATTGATGCGAAAGAACCTGTGTAGGGTTGGGTGAAAATTAGGGTTGCACGGCATAGTCTGTATGACAGTGTCCATTGTACCACGATGGAGTGCGCAAGTCAAATAAAACCAAAACATCCCTGTCTTTAATAGTGGAAGTTACATTTAAGACCTGGCTATGGCGTAAACGGACACCCCCTCCCAACGTTCTGTTTCATCCGACCGAACAACTCACTCATTCTTGCATATGAGCAAAACTACTGTTCGTATGCCCACTCACATCAATGATGAGAAATAATCTCTACATTATTTTTATATCGATAGAATCAAAAGATTATAACACAGAATTGAAAAGTGATCGAAACATTCGACAAATAGTGCTTTTAATATTTTGTCACATCCGGCGGTGTGCCGCTCGTTTGGGAATAGTTCCGTCCGAAATTCTGACTGGTGGCTGGGGATATCATACCAGTATGTATGATATAGGTGGTTCGATGATGTGATCTGTATACCCACTAGGTGATGGTATTTCCACACTCTTGAAGATTCATTGAAAATAAGCATGAAGAAAGTAATGAGTTAGATAACGACTCAGAACACATCCAATATTTTTAATTGTGTATTATTTCGAGTATCATGCGCCAATGCCCATTATCCAAGGCTCTGCCAGACGAACGTTGCCGAGAATATTCACGATCTTTGTCAAAAGAATCTCGCAAAGTATATATAAAAAATTATATATTGAAAACTCTAGCAGAAATGTTGATTGTCCCGGTCACACGAGAATTGCCGAGAATTATAAAGCGATCAATTTTGCACCTGGGGTCCGGCAGGTGACTTGGTTCGTTTTACATCACCCGACATATGACGCCATTCAGTGAATCACAAATCAATTATTATGATGATGATAAGCGTCAGTCGCGCGCCTGGGTACGCCTGTTCAAACTCAGATCGACCAAAGGACGAGGGGGAAAATAATAATTGCTTTTGAAAGAACGCGAGGAAAAGTCAGCATGACATTGACAATTATATAGACTCAGCTGTAAAGAATGGGCTATTACGTACAAAGGAATATGTATTTGATCGCGTAAAGCCAAACCATCTGTTCAATTCAGGAAAAACGTTTTGAAATTAGCATTCTTCGTTGCTTGACTTCGTGTTGAAATTCTACAACCTAAACGTTATTATGTTAAGGAGCCTTCAGCTATACGGAACGAACAAAAGTAACAGCTTTCAGTATGGAATAACTTTTACTCTCCATCATTGGCAAATACAAGATGGCGGCCATATTGAGTTTAGCTGAAAATTGTATGTTCGCAGTCCAAATGTTCTGCCTTATGCTGTGTAAAAGTACCCGAGACTATCCTGTTTTGCACAAAATAATTATTTTTTAATAGTCGAGAAATATTCAAATAGAAAATTCGAAAAAACGGTCCCAGAAATCAGCCAATGATTTTTGAAATATGTACTAACGAGAGAGCTGCCATCTTGGATTCTTCTAACACTAATTATCTGGTAATGCTGAACTGATATGCCGTGATGTGGTTATATGGCTCCATAGCATTAGGGATAACGGAGGTATACTTAGAACAGGGTGGGGTAGGGTGGAATCAAGATCTTAGGTTCATATACATTGATTGAAATAATGACAGTACCATCGCTAATAAGCACACCTACGATATGTGCCAAACCGCCGTAGCAGAGTGCACTTCGATATATATAGGCACAGGTTTTGTCGCGCATAGCCATTCATAAATGTTCCACAGAGCAATAACAGAGCACCGACGTCATTAACTTCACAGCCTACCACGATGACGTCTTTGTTCTACGGATATGAGACGTGATGCAAACGGCGCGTTTCTGAGAAGAGCGGCGTCATAAACCTTCCGCTAAGCTTATATAATAGTGGAATGTAATTGGGAACGTGATGGCCTGATGCGTGTAGGATCTAACAAGAAGATATTTGTTGTCAAACAGTATATTTGTCGGAACCACCTGCCTTTCACAACTAATTTCCAGAACTCGCCATGTACCGTCTTTGTTTTTGCAGGAGAAAAAGAGCAACAACAACAACAACGGCAACAAATTTGAACTTTGAACTCCACAAACATGGCGGCAGTTTTTCACCAATCATATACTAGAAATATTGCACACCACCTGCCTCCATACCTTCAGCATCGGAGCAGGCCACTATGGCATGCCACTATGGCATATGTCGAATTTTTTTGCACATATGTCAAAAAGATTTCAACATATGTATAAAAGCATTAAACATATGTATAAAAGTGCGCATTTATTCCACATATGTTGAAAAGTTTTAGACGTATGTGGAAAAGTTTTATACATATGTAAAATTATTTTATACATAAGTGAAATAGCTAATTTATTTAAACATATGTGTAAACTTTCCGACATATGTCTAAAACTTTTCAACATATTTCCAAAACTTTTGTACATATGTCTAAAAGAGTTTTTACACATATGTGGAATTATTTTGTACACATGTGCAAAACCTATCAACATATGTGGAATAACCGATTAAATACTAAAACGGCTTGCCATAGGCCACCGGTCTAATTTTGCCTAAACACAGTATAAGAGTAATTTGCATTTACGTAGCAGATATGTGAGCATGGGACAAATGTCCCTAGTTGCTAGCTAATTTCACTGTTCGCGAGGAATTCAAGGTTTTGGAGTCAAATACATAATTAACTGTCACCGTTGAGAAAAGTTTAAAATACCTGTTATATTTTATTACTTTGTCAAACTGGTTCATTGAGTAGGTGAAACACTATATGTTGGTTGCATGTATAATAGTGACATTAGCACTTGGTATGCCGTAAATGAATCGGAGGAGTTCTACGTTAATAAGACGCCATCTTTACTAACAGTACCCGAAAGGTTCGATTCTCAAAGAATCGGAAACTTTCATATATCGCTCCGCTATGGAATCTGGAATGGCTGGGAATTGAAAAACGACGATTTACTGTACAGCTGACAGAGGTATGACGGTCCATGTAGGCCATCTAAGTTCGTGGTTATACCCTGGACCAAAATTACCTGGTTTGTGTCGTTCCGGACTTACTGAACCATGAGACCATATACCTTTACCCCCACATAATGGATTGGAGAGTGTATAGGCCCGGTGACGTCACACATTTCGACGAGCCAGGTAAAAATGACGGCATGATTAAATGACAATGTGTGATGTTTGAATTCATATTTTTGAATATTGGGGAGATCCATCTGTTATTTGCAGTGTGTTTTCCACGAATGTTTTCTTACCCTTTAAATTGGATTATAAGTAGTATATTTGCCAATTTATTGTCATTTCAACACGTTATCTCATATATCTGCGTATGGAGAGCTGTGACAATCACTACCCAGATTCCGACACTTTCACATAGTTAATCTATTGCCGGGTTATCACTGGAGCTTCCAACGACTAAAGCGGGAGCTCAGGGTTAATCACAATCTCAGTTAAAAATTATATATTCAATGAAACTGACAGTTTCCATACATTGTCCACGTTGCCCTTCATAACTGTCAAAATGGGAGAGACTGTGTCATAGCAATCAGCTACACAGGCTGCTACTTTCAAATCACGTAAACAACTTATTTTTGGAACAAAAGTCATTTTATTTTTTATTATTCATTTTTTTTTATTTTTTTTTATTTTTTTTTTTTTTTTAATCAAAATAACCACAGGAATTGCAGACCGATCCTTTTCCGCTGCCGTACATTAGCACATTATCTTTTTCCATGTTGGGTGTTGCTGCATGAGCTCTGAACTCAAATCTATTCAACAAAGGCAGAAATATCAGGTTAAACACACTCAATCTCACAAATCTCATCGATCAACCGCGAACGGATTCTTGTGGCTCATTTGTCAATCAAGTTATTGGATTTGGGCGCAGAGGAATTTGTAGGTGTGTGTATTTTTATTTTCCTACGAAGTAGGCTACAGATCGCAAATTGTCCGGTAATGAGTGAGTGAGTCAGTCCATCCGAATCCTTTCGTCGGCAAAATAAGGAGAACCGTTGACATTAGAACCTTGATTTTTGGCATGAACGTGCATTAGGGCATTGTTACCAGCAAGGTCTGATCTGAAATAATTCTGATTAAAATTTGAATTATAATTAACACTTCAGTATATTGTTATAGATACATACCATCCATGTGGCCTTTAACAGTATCATGTTCCTTTTATGACCATGAAGCCAGGGGACCTCCTTATCAGTGGATTTAAAAGTCATTAAGGCTTGTCCTTGGAACAAACACAGAGAGAGGCTCCATCCCAGCCTTGTGGTTTTTAACAGTGATTTATATCCAAGCCCACTGAGATAAGGCCGGTTTCTACTCTGCTGCTTGTCACATCAAGTTACAGTGGTCGGTGTCCTGTATAGCAGATATAGTATATTATTGCATGCCCGTCCACTACCCTGGAACATTTCCTAGCTTAGACATTAAACAGCCCCATAAACTTGCCATCAAATGGGATAAGGCTGGGAGTACAAGAATGTGCGGTGTATTTTCTGTGGACTGTGTAGGCTGTACAGTCTGAATGAAGACAGCCTAGCAGAATTAGTTAAAGCTAGGTGGTTTAACGTTTATCAATGAAGAAATCATCGATCAACCGCCATAGAATATAATGTGAAACAAGAAAACCGGAATAGTACATTCATCAGATTGCCAATGCCCAAAATGTGTTGTCTCATATATCTAGATAACAACGTGATGTAGAGACGCTATTTATTCGTCTTTGTACCGGTTGTGCTCAGGAGAATGACATAGAATCATTATTATCTTGTGCATAGAAGGTGTTGGTCTTGAGTTGAATTACCGTAAACTACATAAATGCTACCTTCTACTATAGTACTATATATAAAAATTTGTTGTATTGTTGGGAAAATAATGCGATTCAAAAAGTTGTTTTGATCCTGGACAAGGGCACTGAAAACCATTAAAGATATGTAAATGTATTTTCACACGTAAAGCTTGAAATCTACTGAACCTATATTATTCAATCTGTTTCCTTTAATTAAAAAATTGTAAAATTAAATCGGCGAGTGTTATTTATTTTGGAATAAAGGCGCATTAGGAGACTGTTACCAACAAGTTCTGAGCTGACCAACTTTTGATGAAAATTTCTGGTGATTTTTGATGAAAATTTCTGGTGATTTTTGATGAAAATCACTGGCGATTCTGACTTGGACGGTGCCCATCTTAATATAGGCAGGATTTCAACTGGGGGTGGGGATTTCCAAGAGTTCAGTTCGCGTTCGAGTCCTAATGCCTACTGTACTTCGTAGGTCCTGTGACGTTAGTCACACTGCCATGTATGATACGTGTGTATCTATTTATCCGTTATAAATGTACATGCTAAAGTAAGTGTTATACTTTCATAGATTGTAATATATACACCACCCAGCGACATGGTTCATTTTACTCGATATGCATCGCTTAATACCGGAATTTTTCCTGTAGCATATATAAAGGACTCATTTAACATTAAAAATGACTCATTTAACATAAAAAAATGTTTCGCTAATTTTTTTTCTAATATCCTATGCTGACATCTTAATATTAACAGTACAAGTACTTTTGATTGCTAATTAAACTAACCGTGGTATTTTTTCTGATGTTTTTATTGAAAAAAAATAATAAACTTACAAGTTCTCTATTGCCTTACATTACCTACGCATGGAGGGCCAACCTGTACGGTTCCGGAATGTCGGGCTCGGCAACCGCATTCAACAACTCTCATATTCTTGACAATGTCAATATAGATGGGATGTAATTCCATCCAGAAACCGTCCAACCGACGACTCAAATGACTGATATAGAAAAGCAGTTCAGGTTTTCGGGTTTTGTTCTCTATAGGTAGACCGCGCAAATAAGGAAGTGGCACGTGAATGTTACATAAATTATATCTCGTCACATTTAAAAAAAAATGGAGGAATTGAGAGCCTGTCGTGATTTTTATGATACTACAAAAAGATAGCTGTAAAAAGCAAAAAATAAGCGACGAACGTTATTTACAGTGTAGAAGATATAATGGGGAATTACCATGGCTATGCGTCATTGATATGAGGGAGCAATTGTAGGGCGGTGATGGGGAACGCGCTGCACGGCATACTCTGTATGGGACATGATCAAACATTAGATGATATGGATACAGATGTAAAGAAGATATAATGAGGAATTACCGATGGCTATGCGTCATTGGTACATGTATGAGGGAGCATGTGTAGGGAGGTGTGGGGGAACGCGATGTACGGCATACTCTGTATGGGACCTGATCAACAGTAGATGATATGGGTACAGATGTAAAGAAGATATAATGGGGAATTACCATGGCTATGCGTCATTGGTATGAGGGAGCAATTGTAGGGCGGTGTGGGGGAACGGGCTGCACGGCATACTCTGTTTGGGACCTGATCAACATTGGATGATATGGATACAGATGTAAAGAATATATAATGGGGAATTACCGATGGCTATGCGTCATTGGTACATG
>JAVTVY010054972.1:0-28839 GCA_036873755.1 Hanleya hanleyi | reverse complement strand
TCGTGAAGGCTGTTTGGTGAATGCCAGTGCTGTCTAGCTAGTCTTATCTAATGATACACACTTCCAGTTAATTTGCTTCTAATATTCCATACTGATGCATAGGAGTCCTAGATAACTTAAGTGTGAATTGCCATTATGATTTGTTTAGTGACCTTACATTCTTTTCACAGCAAACAAGTAAAAAACAACATAACATCCTTGAAGGGAACATATTCAAAATGGATAACTTTGTGAAAGATTATGAAAAGTATTCCCCCCATAAGTCCTCAGACCGGAGTTACCCGGGTTTAATTCAGATTAGGCCAAAATTAATCAAAGAGAGACTTCAATATATGCCCGTACATCTGGAATTACACTGGTCCAAATTTCAAGGTTGTTTAATTGGTAGCTAGCAACCCAGAGAACGGTCTAAGATTTTGTGCTTAAAAGAGTGTAACATTCACGACATCTTATATTCAATGATAAACTAAAAGGGTCTTAACACTTGGTAACTAGGTGACCTTGGAACACGAGACAAGAGCCCGCATGTCCCGCACTAAATTCGACAAAAGTCGAACAAGAAAATATTAATTTCCTTTCAAATAGATTCAAAGTTTGGTATCAATCCATACCTTGGAACTGGAGATATCGCGCGGAAAACAAGAGTTAATGGATGGATAGACGGATAGCGTATATGGCCTTGTCTTCGATGAGCATAGAAAAATATGACAAAATGATTTCCGGATCTTTGGGACACAGTGACATCTATGGGCAAACCGTTTACACGCATATACACATGTTGTAGCATGGACGATTCTCTTGTTTTTGAACATTTCGGAAATCCTTTGAAAAAAAAGAATTAAAAAAAAAGAGTTTGGGTCGCCGCCATTTTTGTCCGCTCCGTTTACCGCGAACAAGTATATTTTAATCCTATCTGGCCTGTGCTTTTTGGGACGTATCCTGGCCTGGAGGGGGCCGAAATGGCCTCCCCCTATCTTACCCCTTGAGCTAGGGAGCTGAAACTTACCACACTACACCCCTGGGTCAAGATCTACCAGAAAATGTAAACAAATCCAAGATGGCCGCTTTGATGACGTCACAGTGACGTCATTTTCAAAAACGGCATTTTTTGGTAGATTTTTTGGTCGGATTTTCCGAATTTTTTATTTATGCAATTTCTCCGCAAACACTGCATGATAAATTAGTAAATATTAATGCGATGTGAAATAAAAAGTTTTTACCCACTTTTCGTAGCGGAAAAGCAGAAATTGTGAAGAAATATGACAAAAATATCCCTTTTCTGGTACACCACCTGGCCGCCATCTTGAATTTACCCTTGATCCTCTGTTCGGGGGGTTATGCATATAGGCTCAAAATGACCCTAATATGATAAACTATAAAGTCAAGTAGTTTCAGCTCTCCATTTTTTGTCGTTCTGAAGATAGCGCAGAAAGTTTGATAGGGAGGTAATTTCAGGCCAGGTAGGGTTAATTTTGGCCTTACCCTAATTTGGGCACAACCTCCATTCAGTACGGCAAAATTGTTTGAGGCAGGGAAATGCACTCAAATTAATGAAAATACGAATTCTGGTAGGTAGGCTTTTACTCAAATATGAAGCTAAATTGCCATAACTGAACTTTAATTATCAATGCAAGAACAATATATATATATATAAATATTTTATTTTGTTTTTCAGTCCTAATTTAGGCACAACGTTCAATGTATCAAGGGGGTAATCTAACGCCCTGGTTACTATATCTTATGGGTGAAATGCCAGGTTGGAATTTGAGTTGGGGCTGGCCACCATGACAGTTTTGCTGGTTCCAGAGGGTTAAATTGACTGTTTCTTTACACTATAAACCATATATACTTCCTCATAACACATATTTGTTAAAAATTACAAGCCGAGGCAATTCCTACTATGCTATGGAATGTCTCCATTCATAAAATGCTGATGGTATACACGTACACAACATAACTCATTTCCGAATTTTCTAACAGGGACTTCAAATGAAGAGTGAATATGGCTCGTGCATGAAGATCCCTGACGACAGCCTTGGCATATGATTGAGCATGTTTACAAACATAATCCTTGCTGTCGTGTTTGTTTGACAACATGAGACGGCCTTAGTTTGTCATCATGATTCACATTCAAAATTCTTTGTAGAAGAGGGCTGGTTACAGCTGTTGGTAATAAACTCTTTACCATATTGTGAATTAATGACAAAGGAATATATGAGTATTCTGAGTATTTTGAAGTTTATTTTTCATCATTCAAGGTGTTTCCTGTTAAAACCTTGCACCTCAGCTCATTCTCATGATGAAGACCTACTTGTGCATGTATATTAGGTTGTTGGAAGTCCATTCAGGTATGAGTGGCCTTCATTGGAGCATTCAAAACTGGGTCAGCAAAACAACTGGCCTAGATAGCAACCCACACTTTGCTGTATGCAGGAAACCACTGGCTTAGCTGTGTTACATTGCTGAAGAAGAGTCTCAAGGAGGGGAATACTCAAATTCAGTTGCCAAAATTCCCTTTTAAACATACATGTAGTGAAAACAAATAAATGAGGAAAGCCAGGGGTAATTGGAAATGCAGTATACAACAGATATACAATAATATTAACCAAACAAGCCATTTCATGTCAAACAATTTGTGACATACACAGACAAAAAAATCAACCAGAGTTAGCCTCTTATAGTCTCTGGTTTAGTAGACGACAGTCTCTGGTCTAGCAGACGACATACCTTGGACTAGAAACTAGCAAACCCTCAAAAACAACAATGAAGCACTTAAAAAACATTCAGCTTACGAAAGAGAACAACGAAAAACAAGGTTATCAAGAAGAAAAAGCTTCAGAACTTTGTTTTGTGCATGAGTAAACAAGAAGCATCCTGCTCAAGATTTACATCCCTCCTATATATATCTGGCTGACCCTACCGGGTCAACATCGATATATAAAAGTAAATTACGTGTTATGCGATTTTGTTTAGCAACAGTGTTTTCCTAAACCCACGAGCGTTTTCTCAAGAACACAAACGAAAACACCAGCGTCATTATAAATAAACGCTCAACATGTTTATTAGTAATACACGATAGACAATATTTCACGCTTCTGACAGGGTCTTGTTTTTGTTTGACGAATTATGTTTCATTACGGAAAGTATATGTTTGAATACGAAATACTCAAGCTCGTGTTCCTTTCTTCGTGTTTTTATTTGAGTAATTCACGTAACTGATCCTCTGGACTTCATTTTGACATCGGCTTGTGTGCCTGGAAGAAACCCGTTGAAATTATTTAATCATTCTCCCTGAAATATCTATTTTGACTTGCCTTCAACTGCATTTGCAAACAGTTCACCGTTCTACGTATCTCAGTCAAGCAATCCATAAACGCGTCCGTTTATATTTCGGCGGGATACGTAAAAAGAGTTTATCTTTTGTCAAGGAAATATTGCCAGATATCGCAATTGACGCGAGATTTCATCACGTGGTGGCTTTCCTGTCGCCCAAATCGAAAGATAAAATGTGAAAGATGCTGGACCGTAGTAATTAGTATACTAAAATCATTGCAACGTCTTTTTGGCTTTTATTTCTTGTAACATTTACTCTACATTATTTCAATTATGCTTCAGTTTAAGCTAACACAACCATCAGATTGCTTCAATTGATGGGTATAATAGGTTGAGCTTCCGCCTCTTCACCTACTCCTAGTAGGCTGGATCACAGGCCCTCGATCAGGACCTTCAGTAGTAGTAACTGCAGTATCCATACCTCCACTAAGACCTTGAGTAGTAGTACGTGCAGTACCCGTACCTGCAAAAACAATAGACAGAAAGATAGAGAGAATTATGGTTTAACATCGCGTCGCAAAAAACGATGTGCAATCTGTATTTGGTTCGAAAAAAGATTTGAAAATGTAGGCCGAGTAACTGTACATTCGTGAAAAAGAATCGACGAGGCGCGACGCGCCGAGTCGATTCTTTTTCACGAATGTACAGTTACGAGGTCTTTCTCCGACTTAAACGTTAGTCCAACGATAATGTATTTACTTCTTCGTCTTACACGAAGAATGAAATGAGCTATGTCATGTCAAACCGAACAAATTGCCATGATATAGTCCCAGGTAATTACATGTGTGGAACCATTCGAACAAGAACTGCAAAGGGCCAAGTACGCACACTGTACCCGATTGACGGCGTCCTACATGATGGACAGTCCATCACATGGGAAGGAATTTACGCATACGCCTACCTGGGCTGCTGTTTATCTATTAAACACAGAAAAATCGTTCCCCGATGTCGAAGGCGATAAAAAACTTACACAATGGCCGTATTGTGTAACACATCATGGTTGTTTCAGGACAAACAACACATTTGCACACGAAACAAAACATCCGCAACCCGTTTGACTGGTCCGAAAATCTCACGTTATCGTTACAAAGATTTGTAACAAAAAAATATATGTAATTGATATATGCGTGTCACAATCTACATCACGTGAAACGCATATGAAACAAAACATGCAGACATACAAATTACATATCCATATGTCGATACGCATGATCTCATACCAGGCCCATAATTAACGGAATGTCTGACAGGAATTCACCGTTACCGGTACACATTTCACTTGTACCCACACATATACGTACGACAGAAAATTAATGTGTTACGATGTACGGACGCGTCATATTTTGACTGCTTAGTCTGCAAACAACGTCCAGCAGGCGACAACGAAAGATTAGACCTATATTTGAGGCAGTCGGTGTTTTAATGTATGTATATGGGAAGGCATGTAGTGTAACGCGCACAAAAAGAAATCGTGACCGAATTTAGAGAAACTATAGTCCGCGACTGGACGACTCTTTCGATACCCGTATTCCACATGTCACAAAAAAACGTTAACATAAATAGAACGCTTTTCGGAGTTTATGCCATTCCTAGATGTATATGCAATTTGCACATTTATTACATTGTATTCGGCATGGTATCTTTCTGGGTTGTGTTTTTTTCGCTCGTCTACTTTTTTCCCTACAGAACATTACTTAATTCCCCCTGTTAGTTCCGGCTGAATTGAGTAAGTCCAATTCGCTTGTTGCAGTGCTGTTTGGGTTTGTCATTTGTACATTTCAGGAGACCGACATCGAGTAATCTATTACCCATTTACTAGTCGTTCGTGTCTTCTTACATGCGTTACCTGACGGACGCGTTTCTTTCCAGAAAAAGAATGTACCCATGCTGTACATTCGTGAAAAAGAATGTACACTTGCTGTACATTCGTGATAAATAATGTACACTTTTAACAATAGTGTGACGTCACAACTAGCGTTTAAGTACAGCTATCACGCTGACTTTTGCTATGTTTATCTATTTTAAGGACTATATTAAAAATATACTAAAGTGTTTATTGCCGGAATCAACAGTCGCTGGATTGGAGGCTGTGGTTGTTTAATACAGAAACAAATACCGTGTCTGAGCAGTGGCGTAGGAAGGGGAGGCATTGGAACTCCGCACTTTCAAATGTGGGAGGCGGGGCACAACACCCTTTGTGATTGAAGGAAGCACAATTCTGTTGCTGTTTTGCACGAAATAGTGTACCTTGTTTTTGGCAGTCGCTTGCGACAAGCCATTGCTATCGAACTGGCATTTTGGTCACGTGACCACTTTTCAACCAATCATATGGCCTAGAATGACGAGGAACCTTCTAACTACTATACAAGTCAACAGAAAAAAGAGTTCCACATTCCGAACATAAATATTGATCTGAAAACTGACATTCCGTATCCTAGTGTATTCTGACTGTAGTCAGAAGTCGATTATTATCTGGATCGTGTTCCATACAGGGTTATACATAGTAAAACGAAAGAGGCGCATGTATCTGATAAGAAGCAGTATAAGGTACTACTTTCTTAGAGCGGACATTTTGAATCCTCTTGGATGTGGGCATCCGTGGGCATTCATCACCAGCATATATGATCAAGGGATTCCGAAAAAAAGATGGACTAAAGGGTACATCGCTGAGGGATATCGCTGAGAGTATCATATTCCGTATTCTCCACACTGTTATAAATCGCACTGTAAATTCACAGTTTAATGTACTGACAGAAAAGGTGCCAGTACATTCAACTGTAAAATCACGTTGTGCCGTATTTTACAATTACCGCTTTTTAACATGCTTTAAACTGTCAAATGTTGCACCGTATTTTATAATTACCATTTGTTAACAGGCACTCAACTGTAAATTTTATTTGGTTGCACTGCAGTTTACAGTTACCGTTTTTTCATATTACGTGGCACCGTTGGAAGGCCGAAATGGCCATTGCTCGCTCGCGTGTTTCAGTTCTTCGTATCTACAAATACGGTCTCCACTCAGGTTTCGTAAATAATCACAAAGAAATCTGTGAAATTATTACACGAATATACGATTTATAAGTTGGGCATAACTCCGCGTCAGATAAAGCAAAAACCAAACCGTAATTATAGGCCGAAAATTGAAGTTAGCCGCTGCGTCCTTCACGGTGCGTGTTCTGATAATGCTCTGAATGCTGTACAATGCAGGTGTCGGATATTTTCTGCAACTGGACGTTTCGTGTGCAAAAAATTTCAACCTTCTTTCAGTTTACCCATTCCAGTTGATGTCAACTGAAATATCACAGTTCTATTTACAAATTAATGTGTTTACGATTAAATCTACTGTAAACTCCAATAAACATTTACTGTGAAATAACGGTAATTTATAACAGTGCAGGGGGTAGACTATTCTGGTGAAGCGATAAAAGTTCGTGCTGTCTTTTATGATTCTTTCACAATTCTGTGACAACAACAACAGCTGAACAGTCGGTGACAACTCACACAGTACGGGCCGTGTATTGGCGTAGAATTATATGCGTTTGCTGCTCATGCTATGTCAATGATTTCTGTTCGTATATATTTTAACACACTTGTTTCTCTTATCAATCGGCATATTGAGTAATTCATGACCATAACTTTGGTAAATTTTTATTCTCATATCTGCCTTTCCGAAGCATCCATGTATAGAGGATGGTCCCCGACAATATCACCCTCAGTGTCTCCATACAGGTTTCCCCAAAACCGTATTGGCACGAAAAAATACACGAAACCATGGAAAGGAAAACTCTAAACTCATAATCTATAGGTGTTGGACGATGTTATTATGACCAGTCTATCATCCGTGCGACCCCAGGGTCGAGCGTTTATTGTCCAATATATCTCTGCAAAATATGAACAAACAAAATGGCGGCTCCGCTTCCTGTGGGGGTTCCCTTTCCACATCACGGCATGGGGGAGTGGGTGTATGTAAATTTAGAATTTGTCCCGAAAATATAAAAAGCGGAACACGGACTTTACCCCTAAAATAGGAAAATCCCTATCAACCAGGCTAGAGGGGCTTATATCGGTCCCCGGCTTATCGAAGCCTGCCGAGAGAGGTAAGGTGAGGGAGTGAGTGTATGTAAATGTAGGATTTGTCCCCAAAATATAAAAAACGGTACACGGACTTTACCTCTACAATAGGGAAAACCCCTATCAATCACGTCTAGTGGGGCTTATATCAGTCCCCGTCTTATCGGAGCCTGCCGAGAGAGGTGATGTGGGGGAGTGGGTGTATGCAAATTTAGGAACTGCCCCGAAAATATAAAAAGCGGAACACGGACTTTACTCCTACAATAGGGAAAACCCCTCTCAACCATGTCTAGTGGGGCTTATATCGGTCTCCGGCTTATCGGGATCTGCCGACAGAGACAAGACCACTATTAAAATAGTCCCGACCACTATTAAAATAGTCCCGATCCGTTAACCTCTTTAGGCAACCTCTGCCAGAGAAGTGAATTGTTTCCAATATTTTTTCCAGCCTCTGTTGCGAGGAATAATTGAAGGCCAGTGGTAGGTGATTGGAGTATGATATGTGTTTGGTTTCGCTGTGAGTTTGATTTTAATTCAAGGCCTAATATGGTGCTGCTAAAAGGGACTATTTGGGTGCCCGTGCACCGCTTTCTGAAAGCAGAGAAAAAAGCCAAAATTAGAGTCTAGACTTAATTAATGAATTGATACGTTACGTTAACAGTTTTTAACATTGCCGCCAATGTAAATAGTAATAGTGGTCTGGAGGCAGGGTGGCGGAGTGGGTGTGTGTAAATTTAGGATTTGTCCTGAAAATATAAAAAGCGGAACACGGACTTTACCTGTACAAAGGGGAAACCCCTGTTAAACAGGTCTAGAGGGGCTAATATTGATCTCGGGCTTATCCGGGCCTGCCGACGGAGGTAGGGTGGGGGAGTGGGTGTATGTAAATTTAGGATTTGCCCCGAAAATATAAAAAGCGGAACACGGACTTTACTCCTACGATAGGGGAAACCCCAATCAACCAGGTCTAGAGGGGCTAATATCTGTCTTCGGCTTATCGGGGCCTGCACACAGAGGCAGGGAGGGGGAGTGGGTGTATGTAAATTTAGGATTTGTCCCGAAAATATAAAAAGCGGAACACGGATTTTACCCCTAAAATAGGGAAACCCTTATCAACCAGGTCTAGGAGGTCAGATATAGACCGGAGAGAGAACAATAACAACAACAACAAGTGTTCATATAGTTTATTATCCCCTCCCGTACATCATACCCACGCTGGAGGAGCCGCGTTGGGCATGTTTACAATACAAGCAGGCTCTTGTCCAATCAGAAGCCGCCAATTGGCGCTGCATCTGTCAAATTCGTTTTTGCCCGTTAGATGTATTCTCGGCTGCTCTTATTCAATCAAAAGCCGTCCCTTGAGAAAGTTTAATGTTCGGTCATGTTTGCTCTAATCCCTATGTTCTAATTCTGGCCGGGCAGACCAGGATATTGTTCACGCAGCATGTCCTGAAACAGTTGTTTGCATGGGGCATGGGAATGGACGTTTTGGGGTCGAGATGAGCCAGTAGTGGGCGTACAGGGTCGGGAAGATTGCACGTTTTTGGAATACGCTTGCTTTTGTTAACAGTAACGCCCGCCCACGCCTAGCTTAACGCTTCAACGCCCTGGTGAATTAGCACCTAAAGCTCTGATTTTTATGGGAATGACACTACTTCATCGAAATGCGGTGACGTCCGTCAACGCCCGTCGTTACGCCTTGACACTCCTTTTAACGCCTTAACGCTCGTCTCAACGCCTTAACACCTTATCTTAACGCCTTAACGCCCTAGTATAACGCCTTGACGCCATGATGGAGACCGATGAGAAAACAACAACAACACAGATGACAGGTCAATCATTTTATTATCCCCTCCGGTACATCATGCCCACGCTGGGTGAGCCACGTTGAGTATGTTTACAATACAAGTAGGCTCTTGTCCAATCAGAAGCCGCCATTTGGCGCTGCGTCTGTCATTTTCGTCCTTCGGAACTACGAGCCCAGTATGAAGCGGAAAGGGACCAGTGGCTATAGCGACGTGATCATTACGAGTACGACAGGCGGACTCCAGGCCTATTCAAGTTGGAGTGGATTGACGATGCCATGATCGCCCTCTCATCCAAGACCTGTTACGGTGGAGATCAAAACAACAAGTTCAGCTGCAAAGGGGTCAACCGGCGCGACCCTGCCATTAACAAAGCCATCTAGCTGGACGTGCTTCAGAACCGCGATGCCTTCACCTTCTTTTATCCCAAACGCAAAATCCTTCTGGATGGGGTCAGTACCACCTACCTGGACTTGTGAATACTACATATGACTTGATACTGTGAACTATATCTGTAAAAGTCAGGATGGTCGAGTGGTCTAAGGCGCCAGTTTCAAGTGCTGATCTGCACATGCAGGGCGTGGGTTCGAATCCTACTCATGACACATGAGTTTTTTACCCGATACTTCTGATACAATAGTTAAAATAGAGTCAGTACCACCTACCTGGACTTGTGAATACTACATATGACTTGATACTGTGAACTATAACTGTACAAATCAGGATGGCCGAGTGGTCTAAGGCGCCAGTCCTAAGTGCTGGTCTGCGCAATGCAGGGCGTGGGTTCGAATCCTACTCCTGACATATGAGTTTTTTTGTATATACACCTTTTTTCTTGTACATATTCTATACATACTGTATTCTTGTATAATTCTTGTTCAACTGAATACAAAAAAGAAAACAGTCTAAACTCCAACTGATTGGCTACTTTCTCAGCCCATTCATTGACTGGCCTATTCCAGTTTGGTTAAAATTAGAATCCCACATGTCTGTTAAAGCAGTGTGCATTAATGGCCACTTAACCTCGTAACCTATTGTACAGAAAGACACAAGACAGGGTTTTGGGTGAGATCTCATTTTGTTTTTTATTCAACTATAAATAACAGCAACAACGTGAGAACAACCACGTGAACACTGAAGCCCAGAACAGGGGCTTGTACATTGAAATGGCTAGAACTTAAGCCCAGAACGGGGCTTGTACATTGAAATAAGCTGCAGTCCAGTCATACACGAGTACATCTGGGACCTCGGCATTGGGGTACTCGTCAAACATCTGTACGATGGTGGGTAGCGTTCTTCCATCAGTGTTCCTTTCGTATATACAATGCTGTACACAGTAAAATAGGCCCCCATGCCAGTGCTTTTTCCATGTATACCATGCTGTACACAGTAAAATACGCCCCATGCCAGTGCCCCTTCCATATATACCGTCCTGTACACAGTAAAATACGCCCTTATGCCAGTGCCCTTCCCATATATACCGTCCTGTACACAGTAAAATACACCTTTATGCCAGTGCTCCTTCCATATATACCATCATATACACAGTAAAATAGGCACCATACCAATGCTCCGTCCATATATAGCTTGCTGTACACAGTAAAATACGCCCCATGCCAGTGCTCCTTCCATATTTACCATGCTGTGCAAAGTAGAATATACCCCATGCCCGTGCCTCTTCCATAAATAGCATGCTGTACACAGTAAAATACGCCTCTACGCCAGTACTCCTTCCAAAAATACTCTTCTGTACGCAGTAAAATACGCCACACGCCAATGTTTCTTCCATATATAGCATACTGTACGCAGTAAAATATGCCTCATGCCAATGGCCCTTCCATACATACCATGCTGTACACAGTAAACTACGTCTCATATCAATGCTCCTTCCATATATACCATGCTGCACACAGTAAAATACGCCCCATACCAGTTCTTCTTCTATATATACCATGCTGAACACAGTAAAAAACGCCCAACGTCATTGGCCTTCCATATATACCATGATGTATACAGTAACATACGCCCCATGGCAGTGTTCCTTCCATATATACCATGTACACAGTAACATACGCCCCATGCCAGTGCTCCTTCCATATTTTCCATGCTGTACACAATAACATATGCCCCATGTCAGTGCTCCTTCCATAATACCATGCTGTACACTATAAAAGACGCCCCATGCCAGTGCTCCTTGCATATATACCATGTGTGAACAGTAAAATACACTCCATGTCAGTGCTCGTATCGTATATACCATGCTGTACACAGTAAAATGGGCCCCTGTGTCAGAGCTCTTTCCATATATACCATGCTGTACACAGTAAAATATGTCTCATGCCAGTGCTCCTTCCACATATACCATGATGTACACAGCTACATATGCCCCATGTCAGTGCTCCTTCCATATATAGCATGCTCTACACAGTAAAAGACGCCCCATGTCAGTGTTCCTTGCATATATACACCATCCTGTGAACAGTTAAATACGCCCCATATTAGTACTCCTTCCATATATATCATCATGTACACAGTAAAATACACCTTTATGCCAGTGCTCCTTCCATATATACCATCATATACACAGTAAAATACGCCCCATACCAATGTTCTTTCCATATATAGCTTGCTGTACACAGTAAAATACGCCCCATGCCAGTGCTCCTTCCATATATACACCACACTGTACGCAGTAAAATACGCCTCATGCCAATGTTCCTTCCATATTTACCATGCTGAACAAAGTAGAATATACCCCATGCCCGTGCCCCTTCCATAAATAGCATGCGATGCACAGTAAAATACGCTCCTACGCCAGCGCTCCTTCCCTATTTTCGCTTCTGTACGTAGTAAAATACGCCACATGCCAGTGTTTCTTCCATATATAGCATGCTGTACACAGTAAAATACGTTCCATATCAATGCTCCTTCCATATATACCATGCTTCACACAGTAACATATGCCCCATGTCAGTGCTCCTTCCATATATAGCATGTTGTACACAGTAAAAAAGACGCCCCATGCCAGTGCTACTTGCATTTTTACCATCCTGTGAACAGTAAAATACACCCCATGCCAGTGCTCCTATCGTATATACCATGGTGTACACAATAAAATAGGCCCCTGTGGCAGTGCTCCTTCCATGTATGCCATGCTGCACACAGTAAAATACACCCCATGTCAGTGCTCCTTCCATGTATACCATGCTGTACACAGTAAAATACGTCCCATGTCAGTGCTACTTCCATACATACCATGCTGTACACAGTAAAATAGGCCCCTGTGTCAGAGCTCCTTCCATATATACCATGCTGTACTCAGTAAAATACGTCCCATGCCTGTGATCCTTTCGTTTATACCATGCTCTACATTGTGAAATACGCCACATGTCGGTGCTCCTGTGTACAGTAAAATACACCCATATCGTATATACCATGCTGTACACAGTAAAATAGGCCCCTGTGTCAGTGGTCCTTCCATTTACACCATGCTGTACCAAATAGAATACTCTCGATGCCATGTGTTTGTGCGTCCGTGCGCGCGTGCGTGTGTGCGTGTGCACGGAAGAGACCTTCGGCTCATGCTCACCATTATTATCCGGTATTCTGCAAGAGCATTTGGACACCTGTTGACCTCAATAACTTGCATATGACCTCTGTGCGGTCACTTCCTCTTCCGGTCACGTGACCCAAACTGACCTTTGACCCCTGCGCACAATTTTTATCCGGTAGTGTGAGCATGCGCAGGGTTCGAAGGTCAGTTCCGGTCACGTGAACGGAAGTGGAAGTGATTTCACAGAGGTCATATGCAAATTATTGAGGTCAACAGGTGTCCAAATGCTCTTGCAGAATACCGGATAATAATGGTGCGCATGGGTCAAAGGTCACTTCCGTCCACAAACAAACACAGGCACGCGAGCATGGACGCACAAACACATGGCATCGGGAGTATTCTACTGTGTACAGCATGGTGCATATGGAAGGATCACTGACATGGGGTGTATTTTACTGTGTACAGCATGGTATACAGGGAAGGAGCACTGCCACAGGGCCTATTTTACTGTGTACAGCATGATATATACGATAGGAGCACTGGCATGGGGTGTATTTTTCCGTTCACAGGATGGTATATATGCATGGAGCACCGACATGGGGCGTATTTCACAGTGTACAGCATGGTATATACGAAAGGAGCACTGACATGGGGCCTATTTTACTGAGTACAGCAGGGTATGTATGGAAGGAGCTCTAACACAGGGGCCTATTTTACTGTGTACAGCATGGTATATGTGGAAGGAGCACTGACATGGAGCGTATTTTACTGTGTACAGCATGGTATACATGGAAGGAGCACTGACACAGGGGCATATTTTACTGTGTACAGCATCGTATATACGATAGGAGAACTGGCATGGGGTGTATTTTACTGTTCACAGGATGGTGTATATATGCAAGAAGCACTGGCATGGGGCGTCCTTTACTGTGTACAGCATGATATATATGGAAGGAGCACCGACATGGGGCATATGTAACTGTGTACATCATGGTATATCTGGAAGGAGCACTGGCATGAGACATATTTTACTGTGTACAGCATGGCATATATGGAAGGAGCTGTGGCACAGGGGCCTATTTCACTGTGTACAGCATGGTATATACGATACGAGCGCTGACATGATGTGTATTTTACTGTTCACAGGATAGTATATATGCAAGGAGCACTGGCATGGGGCGTCACTCACTGTGTACAGCATGATATATATGGAAGGAGCACGGACATGGGGCATATGTTATTGTGTACAACATGGTATATATGGAAGGAGCACTGGCATGGGGCGTATGTTACGGTGTACAACATGGTATATATGGAAGGAGCACTGCCATGGGGCGTATGTTACTGTATACATCATGGTATATATGGAAGGAGCAATGACGTGGGGCGCTTTTCACTGTGTTCAGCATGGTATATATGGAAGAAGAACTGGTATGGGGCGTATTTTACTGTTTGTAGTATGGTATATATCGAAGGAGCAGTGATATGAGACGTATTTTACTGTGTACAGCATGGTATATATGGAAGGGCCATTGGCATGAGGCATATTTTACTGTGTACAGCATGGTGTATGGAAGGAGCACTGACATGGAACGTATTTTACTGTGTACAGTATGCTATATATGGAAGAAACATTGGCGTGTGGCGTATTTTACTGCATACAGAAGGGTACATGTACATATGGAAGGAGCACCGGCGTAGGGGCGTCTTTTACTGTGTACAGCATGCTATTTATGGAAGGGGCATGGGGTATATTCTACTTTGTGCAGCATGGTAAATATGGAAGGAACATTGGCATGAAGCGTATTTTACTGCGTACAGCATGATGTATATATGGAAGGAGCACTGGTATGTGGCGTATTTTACTGTTTACAGCAAGCTATATATGGAAGGAGCACTGGTATGTGGCGTATTTTACTGTTTACAGCAAGCTATATATGGAAGGAGCATTGGTATGGGGCGTATTCTACTGTATATATGATGGATTATAGGGAAGAAGCACTGGCATGAGGGCGTATTTTACTGTGTACAGGATGGTATATATGGAAGGAGCACTGGCATGGGGCGTATTTTACTGTGTACAGCATGGTATACATGGAAGAAGCACTGGCATGGGGCCTATTTTACTGTGTACAGCATTGTATATACGAAAGGAACACTGATGGAAGAACGCTACCCACCATTGTACAGATGTCTGAAGAGTACCCCAAGGCCGAGGACCGATATGTACTCGTGTATGACTGGGCCGCACATCATTTTAATGTACAAACCCCGTTCTGGGCTTAAGTTCTAGCCATTTCAATGTACAAGCCCCTGTTCTGGGCTTCAGTTTCCACGTGGTTGTTCTCACGTTGTTGCTGTTATTTATTGTTGAATAAAAAACAAAATGATATCTCACCCAAAACCCTGTCTTGTGTGTTTCTGTACAATAGGTTACGAGCTTAAAGCTGACATGACCTTATTTAATGCACGAATGATAGCGAAAAAAATATTTATACAGATTATAGCCCCGGTTGAATAATACCCGCCGGAACAAATCCATACTAACGCCATACTGCCAACTTCTCATCCGAATAACATTGCCTCCCCCGCATATATAAAGCCGGAGTCGACCGGGAACCTTGGCAAACATATATGAGGCAGAAACAGAGATGGATAGTCATACTGGGGAAAGTAGTGATATGGACTGTGATAGTGTGGAGAGTGAAGATAGAGTGGTGATGACGGAGGAGAAATTGGTTGAAGCTGGGGTGAAGGAGGTGGTGGAGAACGTGGTGGAATGGTGTATGGACGGGGTGACGGATTACATGGTGAAGGAAGGGAAGGAGGGAATGGCGGTAATTAAGTGTGAGGAGAGAGTAGTGGACGGATTGATATGTGAGGCGGAGGAGGCTGTGAGAAAGGCCAAAGTCAAGATACCTGGTCAGAAATATACAGACGACGAAGTAACTGATATCTTGAGCTCTCTCACACCGGAAAAATTAGTACGGAAATCTCCTGAAAAATCATTTAACCGATATGAGGCGGAAATTGCCGAGAGAAAGAAGAAACGTGACGGACTTAGAGACAAAAGTGTTCGATCAAAAAAAAGTTGAGAATTGGACGTGAAAAGTAAAGCTGAAAAACCAAAAAAAGTTACAAAATTTCAAGATCTGGCGCGCATAATTCTGATGAATTGAAAGCGCCATCCAAATTAAAAAAAGAAAGAAAGAAAGAACCTTGGCAGTCTGAACTGACACTCGAACTGCGCACATTACATTTATGCTGTCGTTGTTGTCATCAGCTCAAATTCGAACTCTGTGAGGATCATATTCTATCACACATTCATTCGCAAACAATATAAATATATCTGAAAAACTGGTTAATAAAATGAAGGATTTGACTATTCAAACACGATTTAGACATACCGTTCAGTGTTTTCTCAAAACAATGAAACTTGTTGATTTCGTCCCCAGTTTCTACAGCATTGTATTTCAATTTACCGCAATCCCAAAGACGGCGCACAAAGGGACTGTTCTTCGTACCATTGGATAATTCTTGAGGCTCTATACGATGCACTGCAAATGCGATTTCATTTTAAATTCCCGATCTGCCGATACTGTTTCAGGCCCACCCATGTTGACCGTATACTTCGTCAAGGGGGGAAAACGGGAGTTGCTGTTGCCATTGGAGAGGTGGATTTATGCAAACCGGTATGGCAAATTCCTAAATACGGAGTTACAAATTGAAAGCTCTCATTGCGAGTGTCAGCCCGTCCAGTATTTTAACCTATCACAGAAAGGTGAAATCTCTTAGCATTCGTGGTTGGGAAATCTGGCGTACCTGACCTATAACCCTTGACATTGGGTTAATATGGCAACTTGAAGAGGTCACTTCTGGTCATGTGAAAGGTAGAACTTGGGCGATGGCCACAGATCTCGTCGAATATCTGGCAAAACGGATTTTACATCTGTCAAATGGATCGACTAGATAAACCATATTAGGTCCACATGGGTTGTGCAGGGTCTCGTATTGAACCGTTCGTCGAGGGCACTACGAGTCAAGTTACTGGCAGGTGGATGCAAAATGGGATTTCGGAATAATAGATGTTACAGGACGTGTCGCCAGGAATGGCGGACATTACACCCATTTGTTCACAAGGGTTGGGGGATAGCGCGGGCGATAGGTTGTATTCAGCAGGGCATCATGAGTTTGTCTAGCCTGACAGAGTTATCTCCTCCTGTATGGTATGGGAGTTAGAGAGTTAGACGTGAGTAATCGGGTTAGGTACAAATGAGTGAGTCAGTGAGTGAATCGTGCCCAACGCACGTCTTAACGCAGTAGCTCTAATAGAGCGATATCCCTACACAAATACACCCACCTATATCTAATCCCATGTCTTATCGCGTTGGCACAATCAGATGAACAGCGAAAACAACAACAGCAACAAATATTTTGCTGCGAAACTGACCTCTAAACTAGCAGATTTCTGGAAGCCGAAACTGGATCGCGTTCGCACATGCGGACAATTAATTTGCGACGGAACTTCTCTCCAACATGGCTGCACCCTGTGAGGTTGACCATGTCGTCCCACGGCACGAACTACTATTATTCAACTAAACATAGAAATACTTTTGTATAATTTGAATGTATTATGTTCTCATGATTAAAATTAACTTCGTTACACAATAAAATGCGAACGAATTGCTCGATTATCATAGTTGCTATTTCTTAGATGGCTCAATATGTGATTGCCATAGGGTGGCTCTTGTCCGTTTTATATCAGAGGCTAAGTTCCACCAATTCGGAAATAGCCGAATGTGAGATTGAACATGTGTGTGCGATGACGTTATGGCATTGCGATAGAGCGTTAAGCCGTTACGATATAGCGTTAACGCGTTCACACGAGTGTAAGGCGTAACGACGAGCGTTGGCGCGCGTTAATTCCATAGGATTTCACGTGATCATTTAGACCAAGCAGAGCTTTTGAGCTATCTTACTAGGGCGTTTAGGCGCTAAAATAGGTGATTGCAGGGCATTACTGTGTTGCATCTATAAAAGCAACCCTAATTGCTTCGAGCTCGAAAGCACGTTCACCAGACACTACAATATGATGTGACACCAGAATATTATACATTATACAATTTTAATGTAAGAGATGTCCGGCTGTTTTCTTAGTCTTAGTTTTGCATTCACCCGCCAGTCACGTGATCGGAAATGACCTCTCCAAAGCGCGATGGCAACCCAAGGTCAAGGGTCATTTTCGATTCATTCATCTAACCCGATTTCCCAATCACGAATGCTAGGAGATTTCACATTTCTATACTACTGATGGATAATTAATAATGAACGGGGTGACAATCAGAACAAAAGTCGCTTTCAGAATGTACCTCCGTCTTTAGAAATTTTCAATTGAGTATGGGCAGCCCTGATTAGTAGGCATAACATATAACAATTCTTACTTTGGTCTATTAAACAGTAGTCTATTCGTGCCCCGTCTTTGGCGAGGGAAGTAAATAGAGATATAAGGCTGGAGAACCCTGTGATGGGATAAACAAGTTTCTTTGTTTTGTGGTCCATGTTTTGAGGAAAAGCCTACCGGTATGTTTGATTCGTGTTTGACTAGTCAGATCCTTCATTTTATTACCCAGGTTTTTTTAATAATGTGTGATAGAATATGATGCTCACAAAAGACCAAATTTGGGCCGGTGACAACTACGACAGCCTAAATATGATGTGTGAAGTTCGAGTGTCAGTTCGGACTGGCAAGGTTATCGGTCGATTCCGGCTTTATATATGCGGTGGGGGCAACTGAACTCGGATGAGAAGTTGGCAATATGGCGTTGTAAACTCGGCATAAGGATTAGTTCCCGCGGGTATTATCCAACGGGGGCTATAATCTGTGTAATTTTTTTTTCGCTATCATTCGTGCATTAAATAAGGTCATGTCAGCTTTAAGTGGTCATTAATGCCCAATGCTTTAACAGACATGTGGGATTCTAATTTTAGCCAAACTGGAATAGTCCAGTCAATGAATGGCCTGAGAATTATACAAGAATACAGTATGTATAGAATTTGTAGAATTTGGATTCGAACCCACGCCCTGCATTGCGCAGACCAGCACTTAGCTATAGGACTGGCGCCTTAGACCACTCGGCCATCCTGACTTTACAGTTATAGTTTATAGTTTTAACTATTGTATCAGAATTATCAAGTAAAAAATGCATGTGTCAGGAGTAGGATTCGAACCCACGCCCTGCATGCGCAGACCAGCACTGGCGCCTCAGACCACTCGACCATCCTGACTTGTACAGTTATAGTTCACAGTATCAAGTCATATGCAGTATTCACAAGTCCAGGTAGGTTGTACTGACTCCATCCAGAAGGACTTTGCGTTTGGGATAAAAGAAGATGAAGGCATCCCTTTGCTGAATGTACGAACGCATCTGTTGGTCGATCACACGGAAGCCTCTGTTGGTCCTACTAGCACTGACCCGGCTCTGAAGCACGTCCAGGTAGAGGGCTTTGTTAATGGCAGGGTTGCACCGGTTGACCCCTTTGCAGCTGAACTTGTTGTTTTGATCTCTACCGTAACAGTAGTAGGTCTTGGATGAGAGGGCGATCATGGCATCGCCACTTCACTCCAACATGAATAGGCCTGGAGACCGCTTGTCGTACTCGTAATGGTCACGTCGAGGTAGCCACTGGCCCCGTTCCGCTTCATACTGGGCTCGTAGTTCCGAAGAACGAATGTGACAGATGCAGCGCCAAATGGCGGCTTCTGATTGGACAAGAGCCTACTTGTGTTGTAATCATACCCACCGCGGCTTCCACAGCGTGGGTATGATGTCCTGGAGGGGATAATAAAATGATTGACCTGTCATACGTGTTGTTCTCTCGTCGGTCTCCATCATGGCGTCAAGGCGTTATACTATGACGTTAAGGCGTTAAGATAAGGTGTTAAGGCGTTGTGACGGTCGTTAAGGCGTTGAGAGGGGTGTTAAAGCGTAATGACGGGCGTTGATGGGCGTCACCGCATTTCGATGAATTAGTGTCACTTCCATGAAAATCAGAGCTTTAGGTGCTAATTCACCAGGGCGTTGAAGCGTTAAGCTAGGCGTGGACGGGCGTTACTGTCCATAAAAGCAAGCGAATTTCAAAAACGTGCAATCTCTCCGACCCAGTACGCCCACTACTGGCTCATCTCGACCCCAAAACGTCCATTCCCATGCCCCATGCAAACAACTGTTTCAGGACATGCTGCCTGAACAATATCCTGGTCTGCCCGGCCAGAATTAGAACATAGGGATTAGAGCAAACATGACCGAACATTAAACTTTCTCAAATGACGGCTTTTGATTGGATAAGGGCAGCCGAGAATACATCTAACGGGCACGAACGAATATGAGAGATGCAGCGCCAAATGGCGACTTCTGATTGGACAAGAGCCTGCTTGTATTGTAAACATACCCAACACGGCTCCTCCAGCGTGGGTATGATGTACGGCAGGGGATAATAAACTATATGAACACTTGTTGTTGTTCTCCCTCCGGTCTATATATGATCCTCTAGAACTGGTTGGTAGGGGTTTCCCTATTTTAGGGGGTAAAGTCCGTGTTCCGCTTTTTTATATTTTCTGGACAAATCCTAAATTTACATACACCCACTCCCCCTCCCCGACTCTGTGGGCAGGTCCCGATAAACCTGGGAGCGATATTAGCTCCTCTAGACCTGATTGATAAGGGATTTGCCTATTTTAGGGGTAAAGTCCGTGTTCCGCTTTTTATATTTTCGGGACAAATCCTAATTGTACATAGACCCACTCCCCCATCCTGCATCTGTCGGTAAGATAAGATAAGATAAGATAAACTTTATTTAACGTCGGTTTGTTTGCTACAACATGACACCCCACACGACACATTCGGACCAAGGATGGTCGATCTTTACCCCAAACACACCCCCACGCACCCCCAAAAAGCCTGCTTTCGCTACTACTCGTACTGATGACGTCACCGATGACGTCACAGATGACATGGATATCCATCAGATCGGGGTCTACACCCCGAGAGCTACAAGATGACACCCCACAGGACGCATTCGGCTCAAGGATGGTCCATCTCTACATATTAGGGCAGGAAAATGTGTGATTCAATGGACATTGGCCGCCATTTTGGATTTTGACGGCCATATTGAATTTTCAGACCAATTACAAATCATTCCAAAATTAAATAATTATTCATACCCTACGTAGGACTAGAAAAAAACTTAGTTTGTGGTTAAAAAATTGATTTTCGAGCAGGGAATTGTGAGCTTCTATGGGTATTGGCGGCCATTTTGGATTTTGGCCGCCATATTGGATTTGAGGCCAAATCCAGGATGGCCCCTCAGCTAAATTGAAAGGTCATAAGTGAAGGATGACGGAACCACTGAGAAAACTTTGACCCCCAAAAATGTTAGTTTTTTCTTGGCTGGGACCTGTCTATTGGACCAAAACGTCATTTAACCTGGTCAAGTGCGGTGGCATTATATCTTCGTTGCTGGAAAATCTTTTTGGTCCAAGGGGTCCTTCGTGTCTAAATGTGTGTTTGAATGACTCGATTAGTAACCGTCATCCTGCATTTTTAACATTAGACGTAGTGTTTGATGGTTGTAGAGGGGATCGAGAGCAGATAAGCGCCGGGGAGAATAGATGGAGATGCTATATATCTTGTAGAATTTCATTCTCTTTTTTGACACACGTTGTTGTTTACTCACGATCTTCACCTCTCGATTCTTCGGATAGTTCTTCTTCTTCCTCTTCATCTGTGAATAAGAAACAAAACATCCTGAATGGTGGATTTGTGCGCAGGTCGACAATCTTAAGCGTTCACTTTAGTATGTATAATATAGGTGTAAGCCAGAGGAACAGTTATTTTAGTCACTTTTACAGGTAAGGAATTATATTTAAAAAACACGGATTAGAACTTCATTTTGGATGATAGAATATTCTTTAGTGACAGACCCACGCACATATGACGCCATGACTATCTATAGCCACAATGTTTCTCTGTTGCAATAAATTAAACTGTATTTATATATATTTTTTTAATTCGGTGCATTGTGTCCTATGATCTTCGGTGAATCAGCTTGTAAATTGCTTCCTTTTAACCCTACCAGGCCTGGGCCTCAGGGCCATTATGGCCCCCTTACCAAACATTCTTCCCTATCCCCGGAATGACAAAAAAAATGAAAGTTGACCCTCCGCGACTTTCTAGTTTGACGGGAATAACAAAAATTCCCGGAATAACAAAAAATGAAAGCTGACCTTCTGCGACATTTTAGTTTGTCATATTACCATTTCGAGCCTATTTGTATAAACCCCCGAGTTGAGGATCATCGTTAAATCCTAGGCCACGTGGGGTACCAAAAAATGAGCTTTGCAAAGAGAACATCAATAAAAAAAATCGAAAAATCGACCCCAAAAATGCCTAATTTGAAGAAGACGTCACTATTTTTACATTTTCTGGTAGAGCTTGACCCAAGGATATAGTGTGGTAAGTTTCAGTCCCCTAGCTCAAGGGACAAGAAAAATATTTAGGGGCGCCCAAAATGGCTCCTAGGTCTGGACAGTTCCCAAAAAGCCCACACCATATAGGGTTAACTACACTACACATGAAATGATTTTTGAGAGAGAAAGAATAAATTGGTCGTCAGCGGGATTCGAACCACGACCCCGGCCTATCGCGCCGATGCTCTACTATTGGCGTGCTATACACAATATCCAATATCTTTTCTTCGTTATAAAACCAGTTGTGCACACTGCAACACCGAGAGAGAAGGTTGGTCATCACAGGGACAATCCACGTTTGTAATACCTATGGACCGTCATAGCTCAATAGGTAGAGCATCGGCGCGATAAGCCGGGTTTGTGGGTTCGAACCCCGCTGACGACCAATTTATTCTTTCTCTCTAAAAAATCATTTCATATGTATATATGCTCAGTGGCGGGCTATATGCAATACCAAATATCATTTCTTTATTATAAAACCAGTTGTGCACACTGCAACACCGAGAGAGAAGGTTGGTCATCACCTTGTAGGGACAATCCACAGTTGTAATTACCTATGGGTCGTCATAGCTTAGTATGTAGAGCATCGGTGCGATAAGCTGGTGTAGTGGGTTCGAATCCCGTTGACGACCAATTTATTCTTTCTCTCTCAAAAATCATTTCATATATATCTTGTAGAATTTCATTTCCTTTTTCGACACACGTTGTTGTTGTTTTACTTCCGATTCTTCGGGTTTTTCTTTTTCGCATTCACTTTCCACGATAAGGCGGGATTTGGCCTGTACGTGGTGCGGTTGAAATCGAAAAAAAATGTTCAGAAAATATTTGTGTTTAAGGTAACGGCAAGAGAAAATATATGTACACAATATGTGAAAGTTCTAGCTCGATTGCTTTATGACTATAGTCATGAGATGAAATTGAAACCTGCAGCAAGTACTATTTCGTCAAAAAAGGGTGTAAATCGAGTCTATTAAACACACATTTAGACACGAAGGACCCTTTGGACCCCTTCACCGGGTTAAACGCCATATAACCTGGTCAAGTGCGGTGGTATTATATCTTCGTTGCTGGAAAATCTTTTTGGTCCAAGGGGTCCTTCGTGTCTAAATGTGTGTTTGAATGCCTCGACTAGTAACTGTCATCCTGCATTTTTAACATTAGACGCAGTGTTTGATGGTTGTAGAGGGAATCGAGAGCAGCTAAGCGCCGAAGGGAATAGCTGGGGATGCTATATATCTTGTAGAATTTCATTCCCTTTTTTGACACACGTTGTTGTTGTTTTATCCACGATCGTCACCTTTCGATTCTTCGGAATCTTCTTCTTCCTCTTCAGCTGTGAATAAGAAACAAAACATCCTGAATGGTGGATTTGTGCGCAGCTCGAAAATCATAAGCGTTCACTTTAGTATCTGATATAATATAGGTATAAGCCAGCAGAACAGTTACTTTGATAAACTTTTACAGATAAGGAATTATAGTTAAAAAGAAAACACGGATTGGAACTTCATTTTGGATGGTAAATATATCTGTATAAACAGTGGTCACAAAGCCTGGATAGTTCCCAAAAAGCCCACACCATATAGGGTTAATTTAGAAAAGTGTTAATAGTGTTCGAATAAACACTGTGTTCTTTAGTCATAGACCCACCCACATGTGACGCCATGACTATCTATAACCACATTATTTCTCTGTTGCAATAAATTAATGTGTATTTATATTTTTTAATTCGGCGCATTGTGTCCTATGATTTTTGGCTATATAAGTATGAAAACGACCCCGTCTCAATGCCCAACCATATGTTATTTTCCTATGCTGTACAGCACAGTGTTAAGCTCTCTAATAAATAAGTATAGGAGACGATTCCCCTCAATAAATCCTGAGGATGCCCATGTTTGGGATTCCAGCGATCGGGCTTACACTGTAGCACACGACTGGGCTGTGGCGTGACGTCATGGTGCGCATGCGCAGTTGAGAAATAGTAAAGAAACGCAAATCGAGTTAATTGAAGTGCGTAAATATGGACTGTGAGTTGTATGATCTTGATTGTACACAGTGTGTAGCCAATCGACATGAAGCAGTCTCATTGAGATGTTATTGAGAGAAATGGTATATCACGTGAATGTGACGTCCTTAGCAGTAGAGAAAACACAGTACGGGTGAGAAGGGGTGTGTTAATGGTGATGTATAATATACAAGCGTCTAGTCTGTTATTCAATATTCGGGGGCCCTCGGTGGCCGAGTGGTCTAAGGCGCTTCGCTGGTGACCGCTAGCCTCACACCGCTGAACCGGCACGGGTTCGAGCCCAGTTGGTCCATGTGCGAAAGTTTGTCAGTTACTTGCCGAAGGGAGGTGGTTCTCTCCGGGTACTCCGGATTCCTCCACCAACCAAACTGACTGTCACCATATGAGTGAAACAAACTTGAGTGTGACATTAAGCCAAATTCCCTCCCTCCTCCCTTCAATATTCGGCCGTCCTCCATTAAAGAATTTCGTCGTCCATAATCCAAAGACATAATTCATATAACCGCATTAACACCAACTTCAAAAACCTCGGGTCCAAATGTATCGTGCATGATGTAGTATTGAAGCTTTCTTGGTGTATAATACTGGATGCGTGCTGTCCTCGTTGACCGAAGATGTCATGATGCGCATGCACGGTCGAGCAGTAGTAGAGAAAGGTCATTTTGGGGTGCGCATGAACGTGTTTAAGTAAGCTATGCGCCATCCGTGGCCCAAATGTGGCGTTTATGGTGTCGTATTGAGGTTCTCTTCGTGTAGAAGAAGCCTGGGATACTGACCACGTTGACCGGTGACGTCGAGGACCAGTAGAGACTGGGCATTCTCGGGTGCGCATGGGAGGTTTTGGTCAACCTATGAGCCACCCTTAGCCAACATAGGTGGGCATGTGGACCATGGAGACGCATAGAGAGTTCACGTGACAGTGATTGGTGCATCTAATACTCACTCAGACCGAACACATGTACTGTGGCGTGTGCAAATTTATCAATCGTCGTTCAAAATTGGTAGTATAGTATTACAAGCAGATCTCAGAGAGTGGGGAACTTCTTCGACACATTACAACAACGACCAAGGATTTGATGGCTAATGCCAAAATAGATAGTGTTGATTATTCTGATCGTAAACGGATCGAACGTTCTTTGGTAATTGGCGACAACAAATAAATTCCATGTCCGTTATTTGTAGATCAAGAAACAACCGGAAAAGAGTAAATAAAACAGTTACGCAGGGTTATCAAGAGGCTATCCTCTTCTAAACAAGTAAGACGATTCGGATGATTAAGGTCTTATGAAACACTATTTTCATTTGCAAATGTCTGTACGGAGGGTTTGCGATCTTCTTACATCGTTTCCACCGATTTCCAATCAAGGGGTTGCAAGACGCATCGGAGATATAAAGGGCCGAAGTGCAATGGGCAACACATAGTGTTGAAGCCATTCTACATGTTTTAACACAAAATAATGTTGGGTTCAGAAGTAATTTTCAAAGACGTCGCCACTACCCCACTATATTGGGGAACGGCGGAAGAAAGGCCTGCGGAAAGGTCGGTCAAAGTGACTGCATGGGGGGACAAGTTGTCAAAAAGAAGCGTACCATTGTTTTTCATTATTTTCAAATTATTCCACATTAAACCTTACTCCTCTGACCGGACGAAGTGTTTAACAAAAATATATATATATATATATAAGTTAAATAATTACATTGCAAGCGCCTTATTTTGGTTGTCACCAACAGAAGATCCTTGACAGCTTGAGAGATATATAGGCTAAAAACACGAAGGGAAATGTAGGGAAATTAATGGCTCGAAATATAATATAGGGACCCGAGAATTTCAGGGATATATGTAAAACACTTATTTACCGTCTCTCCGGAAACGAGTTTTCTTTAGGAAAACATTCGCTTCCCTTTTGTCAATCGCATCTCTCTTCTGAACTGCATTTGGAAGTTCTCTGGCTTGGGTGGATGACACCAGTAGGATGAAGGCACAGCAGATTAATATAACAATAGCCTTCATGTCTGAACTGATAAATAATGGAATAGAAATGCATTTTGTAAATGATTAATGGCGACTTGGTCGGTATATACACAAACAAGAGATAGAGAATTATGGTTTAACAATCAGCAATATTTGAGCTGTATAGCGACGATAAAACCAATATTCTTATCGGTATGTCAACAAAACAAGGCAAAAGTGACAATCTAAAAGTGACCCAAACAGTATTACAGTGATCAACATAACGCACTAAAACCTGTACAAAATTAAAATTTATGCAACAAACCGATTTCTCTCACATAACCTAAATTCAAATCTTCTTTTACCCAGCCAAAATGATCTTCTAATGTACCTGCTCGATAAAAAGACTCTCTCTCCATCCAATCGATCAAATTATGTTTCACGATTTTTTTCGTGACATGAGTGATCGTATAACAGTATTTTCGTTATACCTGTTATACGATCAATTTCTAAATGACAAAAACAAGTATCGCTTTCAAGACTACCAGTCTGCTACACTGCCAAAAACACCCTACTTATTTAAGATAATACCCTAAAATTTTCTTGAAATTTTACTCAATATATGTAAAATTTTAAGGAAACTTTAAGAATTTTTTCTTGTTTAAGTAAAATATACTTACCCCAATCCAAATTTTACTTAAAGAAAAAAATATCTGAAAATTTAAGAATTTTCCTTAAAACAAAATATTTTTTAAGAAAAATTCTTAAATTTTAAAAAAAAAATCTTGTTTAAGTAAAATTTGGAGTGGGGTAAGTATATTTTACTTAAACAAGAAAAAAAATCTTAAAATTTAACTTATTTTGAGTAAAATTATCTTATTTCAAGAAAATTTTATGGCATTATCTTAAATAATTAAGGTATTTTTGGCAGTGTACCTCCTATTTTTGTGGGAGGCCCGTTGGTCGTGTGGTTTAGATCGCCGACATATAGTGCTGGTGGATGGGTGCCTTGCTCTGTTGGACGCTGATGCGAATCCCGATTGGAACTCGATCAATTTTCAGCACTAGAATCTGTGCTACACTACGATAGTGTAATCCAAAAAATAACGAAAATACTGTAATACGATCAATTTCTAAATGACAACGAGTAATTTATCGCCTTGTAAAAGCTCCGTTGAAAACGGCTTTGTCGCCGTGTTTACCGTGTGAATATCGAATACCTTGATTTGAGTTGTTGTAAGGTGGGATTTGTTAGTGGTTTCGTTTACACCCCAGAGGAAGCGGACGAAGCCGTCGCATCTCCCACTTCCCGCCAATCATCTCAACGTCCCCACTAGATCCATTAATATGTGTAAACACGGCGACGAAGCAGTTTTGACAGATATGCTATTTTTCCCGTTGTTTTCCCTGAGAGCCCAGTTTATACATGTACATGCCCGGTTGCACTCACTGGCGTTGTCCGCCCAGCTACATTCGTGTGTATTTCCGACAAAGCTTTATGGCTACAACATAAATGTGAAGTCGGAGTGCGCATGACCTACATGTACTTGAGATGTTCATCTTGTGTACTTTCAGAAAGCGCGTCTGAAATATTAAAACATTTTATGCGCTGAACTGTCTTGTTTATCAACACAGGCGTGGTTTTTTGTGGGTAAATTTTCTTAACATCTGATGTGACGGTATTTCGTAACATTCCAACTAATTTCAGATTTCCCTACTATTAACGTACGGGTAGCACTAGAAGTTCAAAAAGATGGAATTCTAGTCCCACTAATATAAGTTTATATCCTAGCTGACTTCCAGTCAGAGTTGTATCAGAAGTGACAAATAAATATATATATAAAGATGATCAAATACGGTACTTACCAATAAGTTGGTTTCAAATGAACAGGAAAAGTGGAACCAGCACAGGAAAGCAAAGTGTCGCTACGTACTTTTATAGGAAAGTGGGCTCTTCTGTATCTTTTTCAAGCGACCTATTTCTCGCTGAATGTAAAATTTCTTTTGGCAACAAACTGGATTGGACTGGCATGATAAAATGGAAAATCACATTAACCAACACCAGTTATTACTGGTTGAGTGGCTCGAATAAAAAAATATATAATAAAATTGCATAATAATGGCTAGTCACCAGCTATAATTGAGGTTAATTGAGTGAGGATGAGGAAAAATGTTTAACTTTTAATTGGCTAAACCAGTATAGTATCCGAAGATACACGATAGGTCTCTATGGTGACTGATACCAACTGTGAAGTCAGAATGTGTCTATTAAAAAAAATCAGGTGTCATAAATATATATATAAAAGTGTTGGGTCTTGATGAGAATTACGAGTTAGTTGGTATTTCATAGTCATTTTAGGAAGGATGGGGGCGAGGGAGAATAAATTACACACACTGATTTACAGTAACCTTGCTCGAGAAGATACGGGTGACAAACCACGCGTAAAAAGAATGTAAAATAGTTCAAGCGAATCAGAGGATCAGAAGCTAAATGTATCTCCTTCTCCAACTGAAGAGAGATCTTAATATTCTCTTAAACAAATACAAAGTTAAGTGAAAATGCCTACTACCGGCAAT